>CAUYLG010008617.1:0-10670 GCA_963573385.1 Cacajao melanocephalus | reverse complement strand
AAACAGCATGGTACTGGTACCAAAACAGAGATATAGACCAATGGAACAGAACAGAGGCCTTGGAGGAAACACCACGCATCTACAACCATCTGATCTTTGACAAACCTGACAAAAACAAGCAATGGGGAAAAGAGTCCCTGTTTAATAAATAGTATTGGGAAAACTGGCTAGCCATGTGCAGAAAGCAGAAACTGGACCCTTTCCTGAAACCTTACACTAAAATTAACTCCAGATGGATTAAAGATTTAAACATAAGACCTAACACCATAAAAACACTAGAAGAAAACCTAGGCAAAACCATTCAGGACATAGGCGTAGGCAAGGACTTCATGACCAAAACACCAAAAGCATTGGCAACAAAAGCCAAAATAGACAAATGGGACCTAATGAAACTCCACAACTTCTGCACAGCAAAAGAAACAGTCATTAGAGTGAATCAGCAACCAACAGAGAGGGAAAAAATTTTTTCAATCTACCCATCTGACAAAGGGCTGATATCCAGAATCTACAAAGAACTAAAACAGATTTACAAGAAAAAAACAAACAAGCCCATTCAAAAGTGGGCAAAGGACATGAACAGACATTTACAAAAGAAGATATACATGAGGCCAAGAAACATATGAAAAAATACTAATCATCACTGCTCATTAGAGAAATGCAAATCAAAACTACATTGAGATACCATCTCATGCCAGTTAGAATGGCGATCATTAAAAAATCTGGAGACAACAGATACTGGAGAGGATGTAGAGAAATAGGAACACTTTTACATTATTGGTGGGAGTGTAAATTAGTTCAACCATTGTGGAAGACAGTGTGGCGATTCCTAAAGGACCTAGAAATAGAAATTCCATTTGACCCAGCAATCCCATTACTAGGTATATATCCAAAGGATTATACATCGTTCTACTATAAGGACACACGCACACAAATGTTCATTGCAGCACTGTTCACAATAGCAAAGACCTGGAACCAACCCAAATGCCCATCCATGACAGACTGGACAGGGAAAATGTGGCACATATATACCATGGAATACTATGCAGCCATCAAAAACGATGAGTTCGTGTCCTTTCTAGGGACATGGATGAACCTGGAAACCATCATTCTCAGCAAACTGACACAAGAACAGAAAATCAAACACCACACGTTCTCATTCATAGGTGGGTGTTGAACAATGAGAACACATGGACACAGGGAGGGGAGCATCACACACTGGGGTCTGTCAGGGAAAAATAGGGGAGGGACAGCAGGGGATGGGGAGTTGGGGAGAGATAGCATGGGGAGAAATGCCAGATATAGGTGATGGGGAGGAAGGCAGCACATCACACTGCCATGTGTGTACCTATGCAACAATCTTGCATGTTTTTCACATGTACCCCAAAACCTAAAATGCAATTTTAAAAAATTTATTGTGGATTTATAGTGTATGTAGATGCAATCATATAATATATAATAATTTACCATATATAATGCACAATGCATCATGATTTATGATCGTATAATATATAATTATATCACATAAAGGATAGTGGGGGAATATTAAGCCTGTATGATGGCAAAGTTTCCACATTTTGTGTAGACTAAATGTACCTATTAATCCTAAATTAAGTACCCTATTAACTCTAAATTAAGAGTAAAATGTTATATATATTAATTCCCAGAGCAACCACTTTACCTGGGATTATAATCTCCTAAAAAGCAAGACCTTTGCTTTATTCACTATTCATTTTAAATCACTCACCACAGAGTAGCAAATCTAGTGAAACTGAATAGAAATAATGAAACAATATTTGTTAAGGTGTTTTGAATCAACTTTTTTAAACTGGAATTACAATTCAGGTGTAATTCTACTTGAAGCACAATGTTTAGCATAGAGAAAAGGCATAATAAATGCAATCATGATAACCAGTAATGTTCTTAATGATGTCTTTGGAACACAATAATGTCATGAGTCATACTTTCTGAATCATCAAAGGATAGTCAACTTATATTTAATCAACTTATATTTAAGAGCATGGGTGTCAAGTGCCCCAAACTTGGGTTTGAATTTCACTGATTACCTGTATGACTTCTCAGTTTATTTACATGTAAAGTGAGATGATGACTTTAAAAGCCTGCTTTACAGACCTGTTTAGAAAATTAAATGAAAATTCATGTATGTTGTTTAACATAGTACTTGGTACAAAGGACGTGTTCAATTAATATAGGCTGGACTTACTGAAGAAAGCTTTAGGATTGATGATAATCATATATAAATCAACTCTGTCCTAGTCAGAATATCTGATTAATCAGAATTTTCATTCCCAAACTTTGGTAAATAACTGTGTTATTTAACTCCACCATGTATGAAAGCCTTCACCTTTTCAAACCATTAACAAATAAAAAACAGGAATGGCTCTATTGTCTTATCAGATGAAATAACAGCAACACAGGTCAACAATTCCTTTGAAAACCTCATAGGACCTGATGTCCTTTGGAATTCAGAATGTCTTGGACCTAAGTGAGTTGTGAATATCTTATGTAACAACCCCAAGGGGTATGATAGTAGGTCTTAATCAAACACATTAATACTTCTACCATCATACATACGAATATTCATGCAAAATGGATAAGTAAAGTTTATAAGTTGTCACAGATCAGTTCCAGTCAGATCTTGCCACTGAATGAGTTTGCTACAAGATGAACCAATTTTTTTCAGTTTTTCAATTTCAGAATTGCAAATAAGGAATTATAGACTTAGGAAAACAAACACTTATATTGCATTAATCATGAGCCAGGCATGTTCTAAATGGTTTACTTATCAACATGTTGATCCACAACAAGCCTATCAGGTAGACATTATGATTATCCCCATTTTACAAGTAAAAAAACTGAGGCACGAAAAGGTGAAGTAATTTACCCAAAGTTGCATACCTGCTAAGATATCTATAGAATGAGGATTCTGTTCCAGAGCTTATTTCTTAACCATCTTGCTATGTTAGTTCTATGAAATCTAATTTATGTCCTAATTATCTGTAAAGTAATGTATTTAAAGGTCATCTTAAAAAACTATTTCTAAATTCTGCTGGACATCAGTCAGCATCTGGCCAAAGCGACAATTGAGACTGTAGAAAAATTTTCCTGCTCTGCAGGCACCCTTGCACTGTGAACAGAAATAGAAAACCTTACTTACTCAAGTACCAATATGTACAACATTCACTAATATGTACCAATACAACATTTGTTTTTCTCTGCCATACTGGCAATGAAAGAAATAGCAGGGGGTGAGAAATTGTTAGGAGAGGCAAGCAGAATGGAAAATAACATGTGAAAAGCAATAGAAGCCCAAGTGGGTAGCCTTGCTCATTCCTATGTGTTCATTTTTACTTTTGGAAGAACAAGGTGGCAGGTTTTCTGGGCTTGACTAGAAGTCACATTGTATTGAGTCTCCTGGACCTCCTCTTGAGGAATTACATAAAAGTCACATTAGAATGCTGGTTATTGATTTAGAACATTTCTTACCTCTGAGTCACTCAACGACTTGAAGAAAATTTAAAAAGCTTTATCAGAGTTTTCTGTATCTTAAAATTCAACTACAGACATACAATGGCTTCTTTGAGGTCTCTGTAGTGACTGTAACAAATCATCGCCTCTTCTTTGAAAACCAAGTGATCAGCACTCTCCAGATGTAATTTCTGTGTAGGTATATAGGAACCACACTCCATTCCCATATCTACTGTTTAGCTGATTGGCTTTACAGTATAGGACATTACAGTTGAATATGTATTCTTTTTAAATTAGATGTTTTCATTGCTAATCAAAGACACAAAGTATTCTTGCTATCCCAGATATAGTCAAATCCAGGCTATGTCTAAAAAGCTGAAAATCACTTTAATTATATAGTCTATATTCCTGTTGGAAAACAATCTGCCTTATTTTCTACTCTTGTTTTCCTATTCTCATTTCGTGCCCTTGGCCCCCAGGTAATCACAGCTTTAGTTCTTACATTTGAAAAACAAGTTGTGTGAGATTAGATTTGATTCAGCTTGGCGAAATGTTAGTTCACTGTATTTATGGTATCCAGAGAACATACAGAAGGTAAAGAAGTCTAAGAATCAGAGGGTACAAGAAACTACTAATGGTAAAACAATGTAAAACCTAAGTGAGATGGATCCATCTTAAATGATCTGAAAAACAAATGAGAATATAACAATAAGTGAACCATCTCCAGACTCCGGCTTGTCATACCATCAAAAAGTATTAAAAAAAAATAGCTTAAGATCAAATGGACAAAAGTGGAAAAGGACAAAACTATATAGATGAAACTTTCAAATAACTCAGTAGCCCCTATTATCTCTCTCCCCAAGGGCAGAAGAGCCATTACGGCCGCTATGGGAGAGTGAAATATTCTCCTCATTGCAGAACTGAACCAATCTCCCTCTCGTATGGGTGATCACAGCAAGGGTAAGTACACTAAGTGAATCAGGGAAAGAGATTGCCGGCAGGGATGTCTGCAGACAAGGCGTGAAAGAGCTCTTTTCTGGGTTTTATCAGGGCAATCACATTAAGGTAAGAGAAACTTTCAATCAACCAGGAAGAAAAGGTTATTATCCCAGAAGTCCTCTTTTCCACCTGGTACAATTCAACATAATGTGGTAAGAAGTAAACTAACACTTGAACACCACAGTGGGCTAGGCACCTTGATGGGTATGTTGTTTATGATCTCATTTGATGTTATAATAAGTTCTGTGATTGGATATCTTATTCTCTCATTATACTGATGAGACTAAAGCAAAGAATCCAGGTAACTCATCCACCATCACTCTACTAGTAAGCAAGAAGACGGAATTCAAATACAGATCTGTGTAACTTCACAGGCTTTTCCCACTGCTTCTGAGAAACTTTTGCCTCTCAGATTCCCTTCTTTTCTTTCTTCTCAAAAATATAGACTCATTCCTCTCTCTCTAATAAGAATCAGGAATTCTCCAATCTAGAACATCCTTGCTTCCCCTCTAACAGACTCCTCTTCAATCAGCTATTTTCCCTTGAACATCTTCAGGAAATGCCACCTACAAACACACTTTGGATTGGCAAAGAGCAGAGTCAGGACCAAAACACAAAACTCTTTAAAGATGTGATTTTCTGAAATGGAGGGAATGGACATTGTTTTTATTTGTAATACAAATGAATCTTGATAGTTTGGGTTTAGATCCATTCTAGATCACCCCTCAAAGTGGTACCTGTGGACACAGGCGTCAATCACGGCCAACAATAGCTAGACTATAAGCCTCTACAGAAAAGGCTACTGCACAAGGGTCTGTGCATGCATCTGGGCATGGGGGATGTGAAAGTGGACATTGAGCAATCCTGAAGCCCTTTCCTTTACTTTCTTCACTGAACTTTATCACATACCACACTTTACTGGAAATGTAAAGAAAAACAAAATTAGTGTGGTGCAAGAAATTTGAAACTATATATTAAATATGACTTTCTCAACAGTCCAGAGGTCAACCAGCTACAAGCCACAACAGAGCTTAAGTTCACTTTAGTTTGTGCAATTCAGGGTATCACCTTTGTAGTTACTAAGGCATGTGGGGGTCTGGAATCCAAGGAGAAGTGCATGGACAGTGTTTACGCATATTTCATCCAGGTAGTAAAGAGGCATCACGAAGTATACTTATTAACAAATACTTTAGAGACAAGAAATTTTTCAGACCTTCAGATCTAGCATCTCTCCTGCTCCACACCCAGAAGACCCTTCCGGCCTTCTTTAATGGTAAATAATAATCAATGCATTTTTTTCATAAATTCGGTATGACTCAACTTCGTTTAAAACTCAGCCTCCTGAGAATATGTGTGACTTCTGTGTGCTGCCTAAATACACATTTTTAAAATTGTACTTGTAATCTTAATTTATGCTTAATTTTATAAATGATACCTAGCAAGAGCAAAAGTCAAAAGTAAACTCCTGCACTCAGTACATAAAAGATTACAGTTTTTTCTAAGACTGGGAAATGATTGAAGATGGACCTTTAATGGTTAAACTTAGCACACAGTGACTAATGAACAGACATATAAAAGTGAGAAGTGAAGCTCTCAGGACAATAAAATTGACTGCATCCTGAGATGGCATTAACTGTTAAAGAATGTTTACTGAACCTGTTCCCTTTCTTGTGATTTTATGTTCATCAGGTAAGCTTCAGGTCATAATTGACATCTCATGTTCACTTATCTACACAGACAGAATGGACTGGTCATAGACTACAGTTCTCTGGTTAGTGGGACACTTATATTTCCTATTAAAAATTAATGAATTGGCACTCGATTTTAGACATCAGCCTTGTGAGTTTGGTTTACATGAATCTGTCTCTGAGAAATGCATCCATTCTTGTGAGCAGACAAAAACTTTAGGGCTTCAAGTCTAGACAAGCTCAGGGCCGTATTTTTTGATAAATTCACCAAAGTAAAGCCTCCATGCAGGGTTCTGCAGGGTATCTAGAAAGCCAGCTGCTGCCACCTCTCACTGACAAGGCCTGTCTTCACATCCTTATTGCTTCTGAGCAATGGTGTTAACTATAATAGTCCATTAATTGTTGACATCCTACTCAGCCTTATGCATAGGAATTTATCACAAAAAAGAACATATTCTTTACCTCTAATTGGGGAGGAAAATGCACTTTTGTTGTTTTCCAGCCCACCTTATGTCAATTGTCACTTTTAGTGGGAAAAACTAAATAAAAGACGGGAAAGTCAGTAATCATCACCCTCCCTGCACTGCCAAGCACACCAAGCTAACACATAAAAGATAACACTTTATAAAATATTCCAGACTTACAAGATTTTTCCAATTTATGATATATGTTGACTTTTGGTAGTTTTAATAAAGAAATACAAATTATTTTCCTGTGCAATTTTTCTTGGTCTTGAACATCTGAAAGCAGACAAATTTGCAAATCCATCATCAAGGTAGGATATTGTAAACATATTTTATTCATGTTTATTCACATTATCTAGAGAAATGTTTGCTTTTTCTACTGTTTCTGGGAAAAGTGAGAGCTCTATTTTACAGAACTACCACAAACAACAGTAATGTAATTTCATGACAACCAACAAGAAGAAGCACTTCTATCAGTTTCCAGATTATTCTGAATTCAATTAACTGATACTAATATTTCTTAAGTCCCCAATAAGCAAGCTAAGCACAGAGGAATCCTCAAGTTTGTATTCGTGAAAATGTTACATTTGAAGTAGGTTTTATATGTATATTTGAAATTATGTTGAAACAGAGACAGGTGAGGGGTCTTCATTGGTTGTATTGCTACCACAAAAAGACAACTTATTTTCCATGAAAAATGAAATAAGATTCATAAGCCTCAGTTCTAACTATGTGATGGGCAAAAGAGAATTAAAATTTAACTCAAACATCTCAGCCACAGAAGTCTTGTGTGGTCCTCTTGGTCATTAATAATCCTTGAAACTTATTAATAAAAGAACAATATGCTTCTGTTGCTAGAAACTATAAGCAACATCACCATAAATCCATCCTATTAAATTCATCAATAAAACCTTGAGGGAGGCTGAGGCAGGAGAATCACATTAGGCTAGGAGTGGAGTTTATCCCATAGACTGAATTTAGATGGCTTAGATTTTCTTCTTTTCTCTTTCCTTCTTTTCTTTTCTTTGCTTTTTCTTTTTCTTTCCTTTCCTTTCCTTTTCTTTTCTTTTTTCTCAGGGTCTCACTCTGTTACCTAGGCTGGAGTGCAGTGGTATGATCATGGCTCACTGCAGCCTCAGACCCCTGAATTTAAGTGATCCTCCCACCTCAGCTTCCCAAAGTGCTGGGATAACAGGCATGAGCCACCATGCCCAGCCTATCATGTCCTCTGCAAATAGAGACAATTTGACTTTCTCCTTTCCTAATTGAATACCCTTTATTTCTTTTTCTTGTCTGATTGCTCTGGCTAGAACTTCCAATACTATATTGAAGAGGAATGGTAAAAGAGGGCATCCTTGTCTAGTGCCAGATTTCAGAGGGAATGCTTCCAGTTTTTGCCCATTCAGTATGATATTGGTTGTGGATTTGTTGTAAATAGCTTTTATTATTTTGAGATACGTTCCGTCGATACCTAGTTTATTGAGAGTTTTTAGCATAAAGGGCTGTTGAATTTTCTCAAAGGTCTTCTCTGCATCTATTGAGACAACCATGTGGTTTTTGTCTTTGGTTCTGCTTATGTGGTGAATTATGTTTAAAAATTTGCGTATGTTGAACCAGCCTTGCATCTCAGGAATGAAGCCTACTTGAGCATGATGGATAAGCTTTTTGATGTGCTGTTACAATTGGTTTGCCAGTATTTTATTGAAGATTTTTGCATCTATGTTCATCATGGATATTGGCCTGAAGTTTTCTTTTCTTGTTGAGTTTCTGCCGGGTTTTGGTATCAGGATGATGTTGGTCTCATAAAATGATTTGGGAAAGATTCCCTCTTTTTGGATTGTTTGGAATAGTTTCAGAAGGAATGGTACCAGCTCCTCCTTGTATGTCTGGTAGAAATCGGCTGTGAACCCATCTGGACCTGGGCTTTTTTTGGTTGGTAGACTATTAATTGCTGCCTCAACTTCAGCCCTTGTTATTGGTCTATTCAGGGTTTTGACTTCCTCCTGGTTTAGGCTTGGGAGGGTGCAAGTGTCCAGGAATTTATCCATTTCTTCCAGGTTTACTGGTTTATGTGCATAGAGTTGTTTTTAGTAATCTCTGATGGTAGTTTGTATTTCTGTTGAATCTGTGATGATATCCCCTTTACCATTTTTTATTGCATCTATTTGATTCTTCTCTCTTTTCTTTTCTATTAATCTGGCTAGTGGTTTATTTCATTGATCTTTTCAAAAAACCAGATCCTGGATTTAATAATTTTTTGAAGGGTTTTTTGTGTCTCTATCTCCTTCAGTTCTGCTCTGATCTTAGTTATTTCTTGTCTTCTGCTAACCTTTGAGTTTTTTTGATCTTGCTCCTCTAGCTCTTTCAATTTTGACGATAGGGTGTTGATTTTAGATCTTTCCTTTCTTCTCATGTGGGCAATTATTGCTATAAATTTTCCTCTAGACACTGCTTTAAATGTGTCCCAGAGATTCTGGTGTGTCATATCTTCATTCTTGCTGGTTTCTAAGAACATCTTTATTTCTGCCTTCATTTCCAGTCAACATTAAAGAGCCAGTTGTTCAGTTTCCATGAAGTTGTGCAGTTCCGAGTTAGTTTCTTAATCCTGAGCTCTAATTTGATTGCATTGTGGTCTGAGAGACTGTTTGTTATGATTTCCGTTCTTTTGCATTTGTTGAGGAGTGATTTACTTCCAATTATGTGGTCAATTTTAGAGTAGGTGTGAAGTGGTGCTGAGAAGAATGTATATTCTGTGGATTTGGGGTGGAGAGTTCTGTAAATGTCTATTAGGTTTGCTTGGCCCAGGTCTGAATTCAAGTCCTGGATATCCTTGTTAATCTTCGGTCTCGTTGATCTGTCTAATATTGACAGTGGAGTGTTAAAGTCTCCCACTATTACTGTGTGGGAGTCTAAGTCTCTTTGTATGTCATTAAGAACTTACTCCTGTGTTGGGTGTGGATATATTTAGGATTGTTAGCTTTTCTTGTTGCATTGATCCTTTTACCATTACGCAATGCCCATCTTTGTCTCTTTTGATCTTTGTTGGTTTAAAGTCTATTTTATCAGAGGCCAGGATTACAACTCCTGCTTATTTTGCTCTCCATTTGCTTGGTAAATCTTCCTTCATCCCTTTATTTTGAGCCTATGTGTATCCTTGCATGTGAGATGGGTTTCCTGTATACAGCACACAGATGGGTTTTGGCTTTTTATCCAATTTGCCAGTCTGTGTCTTTTGATTGGGCCCATTTACATTTAAGGTTAATATTGTTGTGTGAATTTGATCCTGCCATTTTGATGCTAGCTGGTTGTTTTGCCCATTAGTTGACACAGTTTCTGTATTGTGTGTATGCTCTTTACCATTTGGTATGTTTTTGGAATGGCTAGTACTGGTTGTTTCTTTCTATCTTTAGTGGTTCTTTCAGGAGCTCTTTAAGTCAGGACTGGTGATGACAAAATCTCTCAGCAATTGCTTGTTTGTAAAGGATTTTATTTCTCCTTTGCTTATGAAGCTTAGTTTGGCTGGATATGAAATTCCAGGTGAAATTTCTTTTCTTTAAGGATGTTGAATATTGGCCCCCACTCTCTTCTAGCTTGTAGGGTTTCTGCCGAGAGATCCGCTGTGAGTCTGATGGGCTTCCCTTTGTGGGTAACCTGACCTTTCTCTCTGGCTGTCCTTGGCATTTTTTCCTTCATTTCAACCCTGGTGAATCTGAAGATTATGTGCCTTGGGGTTGCTCTTCTTGAGGAATATTTTTGTGGTGTTCTCTGTATTTCCTGGACTTGAATATTGGCCTGCCTTGCTAGGTTGGGGAAGTTCTCCTGGATAGTATCCTGAAGAATGTTTTCCAGCTTGGATTCATTCTCTCCGTCACATTCAGGTACACCTATCAAACACAGATTAGGTCTTTTCACATAATCCCATATTTCTTGGAGGCTTTGTTCATTTCTTTTTACTCTTTTTTCTCTATCTTGCCTTCTCATTTTATTTCATTGAGTTGATCTTCAATCTCTGATATCCTTTCTTCTGCTTGGT
>CAUYLG010008616.1:0-77251 GCA_963573385.1 Cacajao melanocephalus | reverse complement strand
GAGGAGAGGCATTCTGATTTTGGGTGTTCTCAGCCTTTTTGCACTGGTTTCTTCCCATTTTTGTGGATTTATCCACCTGTCGTCTTTGTAATTGCCGACTTTCAGATTGGGTCTGAGTGGACGTCCAGCTTGTTGGTGATGAAGTTTCTTCTGTTTCTTAGTTTTCCTTTGGCAGACGCCGGTTCCCCACAGAGCTTGGCCTTCCCGGGTTCAGCTGTGCTTACTGTGAAACTCTAGGTCCTCAGCGCTTCCAATTGCTGTTCTCCTTGTGGGGGTGGGACCAGCTGAGCCCGACTCTTAGTGCGCCCAGTCGCGTATACTCCGCACTGAGAAGCGCTGCGCTGCGCTAGGGTGCCGGCAAAACAGCTGCGCCGGCCAAGAGAGTCCTGCTGGCGATACGTGTGGCTCCTCTGCCAGGAATCTCCCAGTCTGTGGGCAACAAAAATTCGTCTGAAAGTGCGGCGTCCACTCCCTCTCTGCACTTTCACTGGGAGCTACAATCCTGAGCTGTTGTTAATCGGCCATTTTGGATCTCTCCGCCCGGTGATGAAGTTTTTTCTGTTTCTTAGTTTTCCTTTGGCAGATGCCCCTTCCCCACAGAGCTGGACCTTCCCGGTTCAGCTGTGCTTACTGTGAAACTCTCAGTCCTCAGCGCTTCCAATTGCTGTTCTCCTTGTGGGGATGGGACCAGCCGAGATGGACTCAAAGGGCACCCCGTCCCGTATACTCTGCGCCGAGAAGCGCCGTGCTGGGGCGCTGGCAAAATAGCCACGCCGGCCAAAAGAGTCGTGCTGGCGACCCGTGTGGCTCCTCCGCCGGGAATCTCCCAGTCTGTGGGCAACAAAAATTCGTCTGAAAGTGCGGCGTCCACTCCCTCTCTGCACTTTCACTGGGAGCTACAATCCTGAGCTGTTGTTAATCGGCCATCTTGGATCTCTCTCCACGTTTTCTTTTATCTTGAGTAAATAACTAGCAGTAGAATGTCTGTGTCATATCTGTGATTAACCTTGAGAGAAACTGCCAAATTGTTCTTCAAAGCCACTGTATCACTTGACGCACCAGCCAGCAGTGTATGAGAGTTTTACTAGTTCTACATTACCTCCAGCATTTTGCACAATCAGTCCTAAAATTTTACCTGTGCAACTAGGTATGTAACAAAATATTGTGCTAATTTTCCTCTAATAATTAGTTATTTAAAGCATTTTTATGTACTCATTTGACCTTCATATATGTGGGCCTCGAGTTTTCTGTGTAGGATGGATTTAATTCAGGTTATCTATTTCTTATTGAATGAACTTTGGTAATTTGTATATTTCAATGACTCAAATTAGTGATTGGAGCTTTTCAAGAAACTAGGGTTAAAAAGCACAATAAGCTCAAAATAAGCATTACAAAGTAAATAAGAATACAAATAGTAATCATTGAAGTGATAAACAGAAAAATAATAGTGAAAATAAATAAAACTAAAAGCAGATTTTAAAGAATGATCTCCACTTTTTGACATTTGGAACATCTCTACTTACAATTATCAGAAAAGTAAAAATGAGACCTAAATGAACATCATTAATAAATCTATGAAGATTAAAAAATAAAATATTATAAAATTGTATACCAATTATTTGGATAAATTCAATGAAATGGAAAATTTCTTTAAGACACAACTAACTGAAGCTTAGTCATGAAGAAATTTATGATACCTGTAACATTATATCTACTTAAAAATTATATTCACAGTTAAGATTGTCCCATGAAGCAAACTCCAGATCTAGACAGCTTCACTGGCCAGTCTGACTAAAAAGATAAGGAAAAGTAATACTAATGATAAATACAATGTTCTTTATAAGAATGTTCTCAAAAACTTCATTTATAGTAGACCCAAATCCAAATATCTATCAGTTTATGAACAGATAAGCAAATTGTGGCAAATCATTGCCATGGAATACTACTCAGCAATAAAACAAACAGAAAGGACTTTTGATACACACAATGACACTGATGACAATCTCAAGCACTGTTTTAAATGAATGAAACTAGGCACAAAGTCTACACACTGAAAATTACTACATTTCTATTAAATTCTAGAAAATGTAAAACTATACTCACTTAAGATCAGTGGTTACACTGGCCAGGAGTAGGAAAAAGTGATTACTCACAAAGGGGTATGTGGAGATTTTTTGCAGCAAGGGAAATTTTCTATATGATTGTAGTAATGGTCACAGGACTGCATACATTTGTTAAGATTACAGATCACATCTTGTGAAGACATAATTGATGAACTAAAAGACTAATCTAGAAAAAGACTCAGAATGCAATTTAGAGATTTAAAAAGCTGACTTTTTAAAATCAGGGGAAAGATACAATGCTGCACATATATGAAGAAACAAAAGAGAGAATGAGGAAAAGAAAATATTTATAAACAAAATAGTCATTTTTTTAGTACAACGCACAAAATATTTTAATATCACAAAAAATCAGAGTGATTCTCAAGCAGGATAAATGAAAATAAATGAACATCTATGCACACAATAGACAAACTGCAGAGCACCAGATGCAAAGATAAATCAAAAGTAAAATGAGAGAACAGACATATTAAATGCATCACCCTGTTTCTCAAGAATAAGTGACAAAATTAAATGGAAAAATCACTTTAAATTGAAGAAGTAATGTCATTGTTGACTGAAAAGTTTAAAGCCATAGCAAAGCATCTTCAAAATCTTGGTGTTGCTATAATGTAAAATCCATGACATATTAACAGTAAACTTTAGGCATTTTAATTCAAGTGTACATTAAATAATTTAATCCCATTAACAAAATAGAATTACAACTAAACCAATAAAAAGAGCAAAATAAGATAAATAAACCTTGATCAATCCAGGAGATGTAGGAATTGAGAATAAAATATCAAAGAAAAAAATATTAAAGTGGAAAATATTATCTGCATTCGATATTTCTTCTAATGCTATCCTTCTCCTAGCCCCCGACCTCCTGACAGGCCCCGGTATGTGATGTTCCCCTCCCTGTGTCCACATGTTTCCATTGTTCAACTCCCACATATGAGTGAGAACATGCAGTATTTGGTTCTCTGTTCCTGTGTTAGTTTGCTGAGAATGATGGTTTCCAGTTTCATCTATGTCCTTGCAAAGGACTTGAACTCATTCTTTTTTTATGGCTGCATAGTATTCCGTAGTATATATGTGCCACATTTTCTTTATCCAGTCTATCATTGATGGGCATTTGGGTTGGATCCAAGTCTTTACTATTGTGAATTGTGCTGTCCCAAGAATCATTAGTTTTTGAAGTGGATTCTAATGCAGACTTCCTAGTGATTTATTACAAGTCAAGTATGAAAGACATTGAAGACAATTTTTTTGATTGTCTCAATGGTTATAAAAGACACTCATTGATAGGTGTATGTGATTGGCTACCAACACCAAGATCTATTATATGTTTATAGAATATTATTCTAAAAATAAGGTTCTTTGGTATAACTAAGCATCTGCAACTTTCATCACTTTGGTGGGAGTTGAGACAGGCTATTCATCCCCCAGTGACCATTTATAAGCTTAAAAATTCACTTACCTATTTCTATTCCCATTTCATTTGTGAGTAGGTTTTTAAATGCTGACTTTTAAACCCAGAAAATTTCTTTCTAAGTTCTTATTTGTACATCTCCTCCTCCTTAAATACTTTAAAATATATATTGGTTATCTCTGTGTCTTCCTAGATAGGAAAGAAGCAGCCTGGGGTGAAAGAGTATTTAAGATAAATGCAATTTACCTATAAACACAGGACATTTGTCTGCAGACATAAGCAAAGCAAAATTACTCAGTAGCATAACTGATTAAATAACGTACTCAACCCATTCCCTGAAAACTATAGTTTGTACCCAGACACAGCCTCAAGATTTGGTTTTCTAAATACCCAAGATCAATCTTTTCACTTATATCTTAAGAGATTGCTGTTAATATTCCAAATATGGGCAGTTACTTGGACATTAGCATTTCTTTAAATCCCTGTGGTTTTATCATAGAGAATAGATTTCTTCTGGAAAGTACTATGTCAGCAGAAAGTATAATACGTCACAAAACCTACATTTTAATTTTTTTCTCTCTTGAAAGAGAATCTTGCTCTGTCTCCCAGTCTGGAGTGCAATGGCGCGATCTCAGCTTGCTGCAACCTCTGCCTCCCCAGCTGAAGCGAAGCGATTTTCTTGCCTCAGCCTCCCGAATAACTTGAATTACAGGAGTGCACCACCACAACTGGCTATGTTTTGTATTTTTAGTAGAGATGAGGTTTCACCATATTGTCCAGCCTGGTCTCAAACTCCGGGCCTCATGTGATCTGCCCACCTCGGCCTCCCAAAGTGCTGGGATTATAAGCATGAGTTACTGTGCCCAACCCAAAACCTGCATTTTATAAGTGAATAAATTCTTAAAAACAAAACAGCAAGTGTAATGTGTTTTTTTACCCCCAGGAGAAATTGAGCACATGTGCTTTGTATTTGAGTAGAATTTTCTAGTGAGGATGGGGAAAAGCTGAGGTTAAAGATTCCTGTTTCAGCATTTTCTAGAGAAAGTAAGGATTTTCATGTGATTTTTTTTTCTCAGAATGTGTCTTGAATTAATTTGACATTATTCACTTGATAGTCTAAATTACACATTTTCTTCACTTGAAAACTATTGTATTCCAAATACCCTAAGCATTAGCTATCTTTTGCACACAAGTCAAATGAAGATAGCACTGTAAAGCAAGAACATGGCAAAAGAATGCTTCTAGTTTTCACATTCAGTGGCATGAAAAAGGCACCAAATAAAAAGATCCTTTTTCTCTCTTGTTTTTTGAAATGAAATATGTACTTTTGGTGCTGAAGCAAGTCATACAATATTTAATGGGAATACATCTAATGTCAACTTGAAACATGAAGAAAATTTTATTTTCATTTTAGTCACCCACAAATCCAACCTATGTCAAATTTAACATCATGTTTTATGCCATGGGCTATTAAAAATGGCTTGTTTATAATCATGTTATCCTAAAAAAGATTACTGTTGGTTTGGAAATAATTACAGGTTTATAATCATTTCCAGATATAGTCCTTGAGGTAAGCAAAGCTTGATTAATGAGTGAAGTGATCCAAAATGATAGTTTTGTAGTAGAAGGCTTTATGTTTCTAAAGTTGAGGACAACCTTTACAGGGTAGGAGACTCCTTGGGGAAAGAGGATGGAGCAATGGAAAGCTGCCTGGGGCAATCTTTGCAAGAAAGATTGCATGTATTTGTCTTGCTGTGTTTACCTAGGCAAATGGGGATAAAATATTTGGTATGCTATGATTGCTGAGCTACTTCCACAAACTAAAGTAAGTTCGACATTATCCACAGCAGGCTTTTCTTATTCCCAAATATTGTAAATAGGCTCTTCTATACTTTCTGTCAGATTAACTTTTCAAGAAAGAAAAGAAAAATGCATATTCATCTATTCACAGGTCTTATGATTTCATTCCAGGCAGAGATTAGGCAAAATGATTGATTATTCATTCTAAATTGATCAAAGGCATATTTTTCTGAAAAAAGAAATTAAGCATCTTATAGTGTCCTAGGATCTGCTAAAAATAACTGGTAGATTACCCAATTTTTTATTTCCATAGCAGATTTGGTTTCAACATAGATATTATTTCTTTACGATAGTCTCTTATAATGCATTTTCTTCATATTTTATCCATTCTGTGGATCAGAGAAAGACTGAATGTATCTAAGTATTTTACAGAAAAAAATTAAATTTAGCAATGCTTTGTTACTTAAAATGTGTCACAAAGCTAGATCAGTTAATGTAAAAAAAATACAGTTTTCAAATATGGAGAGCAGTTATTTTAAAATGCTCTTTACAATAAACTATAGAAATCCCCAGTTCTCTCAGTACTCTGCTCTCAATCAACTCTAAAGATAATTCTCGTTAAGGAACACTATTTTTTTAAGTTCATTTTTGTCAGGCATTTGACGATGGAAAAAGTAAAGCATTATTAACATTTTAGTTAAATGATTTACCAAGTAATACCTCACACCCTATATCTAATTTACCCCAATTTTAAACTCTGAAGTAAGCATCAACCAATTTGTTAACTAACATTGTATTTCCCCACTACCAATGAGAACATAGAAGAACTAAGATATTTAGCAAAATAAATATTTCAGGTTTTTAACTGTGTATGACAGAAATAAGTGAAGGTAGAAATATTTTTCCACTCAAGAGAATAATCTGAATTGGAAAAGCTACTCATATTTGTTAAAATTCTAACATAATTTCCCAATTAATACAGTAATACATTTAACCAAGTACAATATGTCAGATACAGCTCTACTTACTAAATATAATTCTGAGGTAAACAGACATTGCCCAGATGCTCAAACATTTTAGCAAAACATATTAATCATTGAAATAAATGTAAAATTATTGAAGTATTTACTATTAATAATAGTCCAACTTAGCTCACTAATAAGTTGGTGTCAAAACTAACCACTCGAGTAGCTTTTGGACAAGATATGTTCTGTTACAATATTCTACTATATTTTGGTCTAGCCTCTCATTTCCAAGTATTCAGCTCTTAAATTCTTAATTTGTATATAAATGTGTACTGCCTCAGCAGTATGGTTTGGATCTGTGTTCCCAACCAAATCTCTTGTCAATTGTAATCCCCAATCTTTGAGGTGGACCCTGGTGGGAGGTGATTGTATCACGGGTGTAGATCTTCATGAATGGTTTAGCACCATTCCTCTGGTGCTGTTCTCATGATAGAGTTCTTATGAAATCTGGTTGCTTGAAAGTGTGTGGCACCTCCCTCCTCTGTCCCCTTCCTGCTGCAGCTAGGTAAAATGCTGCTTCCCTTTTGCCTTCTGCCATGATTGTAAGTTTCCTGAGGGCTTTCCAGAAGCAGAAGCCTCTGTGCTCTCTGTACAGCCTGCAGAGCCATGAGCCAATTGAACCTCTTTTCTTTATAAATTACCCAGTCTCAGGTACTCCTTTATACCAATGCAAGAACAGACTAATACACTCAGTTTATGCTAACAAGTTATGCTCTAAAGTGAGGTTGATATTGGAGAAGTAGTCATATACCTAAATGATGCTTCACAATTTTGCATATGTAAAAACAGATATAAACGTTATATTTTATAAAAAAAGGATACATCATAATTAATAGATAATAAAAATACTGATTTAACTTATTTAAGGAGACGTACACTATAGATATTAACATATATTCTAAATGTACAATATCTTGAATCACCAAATTGATGCCAGAGTTAAGAAACAGTATAATCTGATTTTCCTTTTCTATTTCCAGCATAAGACTCAAAGTGTTAAGAAAGTAATACAGATCAAAAGGGTTGGATTGCACAGAATAGATGACAGTGTTGCTAATTTTCATAAAGTATTTTGGCATTTGCCCATTTTATTTTACTATTACATCTCTAGCTCATTGGATATAACTGTGGTCTTTTGCAATTCTAAAAGAACTAAGAGAATATGTATGAGATATTCAAAAGGAATATAGTGAGACGAATAACTGTAGAAGGGTATTTCATTGAAGATAACGAAGGAAATCATGTGTCTCTGTCACATTTAATTAATCGAAAGCATCAGAATTCTGTATTTGTAATTTTCCATTATATATAATTATCAACACAATTCATCGCAAACATGCTTTTTTTCTTTTAGCTTTTCCTTCCACGCAAAGATTTATATATCACCTATTTTATTGTAATCAGTGAATTCACCATAAAATAGAAAAACATTCTTATTTCAAAACTGAGGTTCAACAAGGAAAGTGAGTTATTCAGGTTATTAGAAAAGTTGAGATAAAATACATATGTCTTAACCTTCATTCCAATCTTCTTCCTACCTCACTACCTAATATTTTTTACCCATCTTTTGAACTCTGCCTTATCTGCCCTCTAAGAGTTAATATAAGGGTCCACTTGTCCAGGAAGACTTTTCTGACCCTCTACTATGATCATCCTCAGGCTTGCTTTCTCTTTCCTCTGTTCCCTGCTAGCACTTGTAACAAATCTCTGTAATCCTGTTTACTCCATTGTACTATGTGGTCCCCAAAAAGTAGGATATGAACTATTTGGGAGAAGGTGTCATGTCTTATTTATTCGAAATACTTCCCCCAACTCTCAGCAGCCTTAAATTTAAATGCTCTGAAATATACTGAATAAAGGAATCATATTAATTTTATTTTAATTTTTAAAATAGTGTGATAGTTAAAACAGGAACCACAGTGGAAAGAAGACTGGATACAATGCCTGCACATTTTTCCTCACATACAAAAAAAAAAGCAATGTATTGATCATCATCATTTTAAAATTTTGCTTATGAGAAAAAAACAATTCCAGGAATTGCTTCCTCAGAACCATGGTATACCCAACAGTGATTTTTCAATGCCAGAAATGCTAATTTACCAAGGCTATATCATCAATTGTTGAAGCACTTCTGCGAGGAGTGATGTCACTGCATGGCATGTTGGCAATTATTTGAGGAGTTATTTCAATAACTGCACAGCTCTTTGTCTGATTAATGAAACTGCCAATGGATTTATAACTCCAGTTACAGAAATGTATCATTGGAGATTTGCTGAATGGTGTGTCATAAATTCCAGACACCTGAGAAATTACGACAGAATTTGATTAGAATGGCTACTTTCATCTCCCCTTTTTCACTAAATTCACCCTCATTATCTACTGCTAGCACTGCCTGTTCTAAGAAAGAAGGGAACTGTTAGTAACAAAATACTCTGCTTGCTAAAGCTATTATTACTTTCATTGTCCTCACTATCTAAATTTTCTTGTGGACAATATTTAAACATGCCAAAGCATATTCAAAGATAAATAATGTCAGAGGAGAAAGTTTCTGTGTAGTCTGTAATGTTTTTTGTGATGAGGGGCAGATCCAAAAATACTGAGAAACAAAGCAATAACACTCAGCAAAATATAAGTTATGGACCAAATATTTTATGCATTCTTAGGATGGAAGCTTCAGGCTGAATGTAAATAGATGCATGGAGCAGGAATTATTGTCTCATAACTCAAAGCTCAAGATATCCAGATATGATTACAAAAGTACAAATATCTTTGTTGCTTCTCTTAAAGAAGAATATGTTACGATTTAAGATGAGTCTAAAAAAGCACTACTTATTACCTTCAAATAATTTCAAACTTTTTTTTCATTAATACAATGAAATTCCCTATTGAAAACAAACACACAAATTAATGTCTTAAACATATACTATATTACATATACATTATTATCCTACACTAGTATTATCTCAAGAGATTTTTGTCAGTTTGAAATACACTTTTTCTCGTAAAATGTGAAAATTTATTTTGGAAAAATAAAAGATTGTTGAGGCTCTTAATTACCAATAAATTGTCTATGGAAAAAAATTCAATGATAGGAATCCAAAGATAACCAGGCTTTGATATCCAAAGATAACAATGTGATCACCTTGATACAAACCAAATAAAAAGCATACCCCTCTCATATCTGTACTTCCACATTTACTGCAGCCTAGTCACAATAGCTGAAACCTGGAATCAACGTTAAGTACATATCAATGGATGATTAGATTAAATATGTGGTATATACGTAGTAGAATATTGCAAAGCTATAGAAAAATGTCATATACATACACAATAGAATACCGTAAAGCTATAAATGAAATCGTGTAATTTGCAGCAACATGGATGGAACACGAGGGGATTATGCTAAGTGAAAAAAACCAGGCATGGAAAGACAAATATTGTACATTCTCACTCATATGTGGAAGCTAAAAAAAAGTGGATTTTATGAAGAGAGAGAGTCGATTGGTGGTTACCAGAGGCCAGTAAGTGTAGGAGAGGGGGGATGATAAAAGAATTACTGGGTACGAAAATACACTTAGGTAAAAGAAATAATATCTAGTGTTCAATATATTAATAGAGTGACCATAGTAAATAATAAACTATTGTATATTTGAAAAAAAAAGGCAGAAGATAATAATTTGAATCTTCCCAGCCTAAAAAAAAAAAGATAAATTTTACAGTGACAGGTATTTTAATTACCCAAATTTTATCATTGTACATTATATGAGTGTATCAAAATATCACATGTACCATCAAAATATGTACATTATGTATCAATTTTTAAATATTCTCTCAAAAACTGAGTCAGTACAAAGGAATAAACATAGAATGAATCCCACTTTATAACAACAAAAGCAGATTATTCAAAGACTAATCTGTTTCTTTATATTTAAATTAGACAAAAATAGAAGCAGGTCTCAGAGACAAATTGATTTTCCTTCTTCCAACTTACACCATATATCATGTCTCTAAGAATTATGACCTAAGCCAGCATGCACATTTCAGTGAGTATCAGAGAAAACCCTAAACTATACAGTAGGGAAATATAGCAGGAGAGAGATGGCCCATTCACAATAATGGACACCAGCCCAAGACTTCTGAGGGACTGTGTTAAAGAAAAACTTCTCTTCCCAGGTCCGTGAGGGGCGTAGTTTCAAAGGTAGGAGTTTCCCAGCTCCACACCTCCATCTGGAAATGTAAAGTTCTTTGCCTGGGTCCCCCCCACCACCCGCCACGACGGCTAGGTAGAGAAATCCAGGTGAAGCTCCTTTGTCTCAAAAACCCGCGGAAAGCTCCGGGAGGAGGGGGCTGTAACTCAGAGTTGTGGATTAAGTAGTCAATCCGGTATCAGAGTCAAAGATCAATCACTCCAGAGGAAATTTGAAAGATCTCTTCTCACTGGACAAGAACATGAATGGGGAGGGAATAGCTCAAGGGTTAAAATCCTGCTGCTCCCTCCCTATATGGATTCCTTCTCTGGATCCCCTCCCACAGCAGCATGGGAGTTGTCTGTCTTTCTCTCTCTTTCTCTCTCTCTGCCTAATAAATTGCTTCTCTGCAAAACTCTTTGGGTCCACAGTAACTCACCATGCCTCCGGGTCCCTTCCCCATTCTTCGAGGTAAGAGAGGCCAAGAACCTCATCAGGGAACTGGGAGCATCTTTGGGACACCCCTGCCCCCGTTACACTTCCATCAAACCTCCTGCGGTAATAGCCAAAATAGTGTTTATCGTATGCCTGGTACTCTTCTATATACTTTACATATATCAGTCCATCCATTCTCACAACAGTCCTATGAACCCAAGACTAATAGTATCCCATTTTACAGGTGAGAAAACTGAAAAACAGTTTGAACAGTTAATACATGATGGAGCAGAAACTTATAGTCTGGCAATCTGGCTTCATAGTCTGTACTCTTGTCGTCTCCGGTACACAGACCTCAACAGCATCATTCTTCAGATAAGCCTGTGCAGAAGCTACTCCATAATGTATCTCAGTTAAATTGTCTCCAACATGCATTTCATTCATCATAGTTGCAGGAACTGACATCTCGTTGATGTCTGGCCACTTCCTTTTACTTTCTATTTCTTTACCTCCTATCTCTTCCTTTCCCCACATTCTCAGGTTCACATTATTTTAAATGTTACTTTTTCAAAATGCACGGATTTCAAAATTATTTAAAGAAAGGAGAAACTATTCCATCATTGAAATCTGTGGGACTCAGCAGGACAAATAGAACAATATCCTTTCGCCACATCCCTAATCTGGAATAGGCATTAGTTATTTAAGAAATCAGCTAAGACTCTTGCCTTTTAATATTTTGTGAATGAAAAGAGGAAAACATAGAATTCAAAAAAGTGTTGGCGATTTCTATCCCTTTACAAAACCTCCAATGAGTATGCATTGAAATTTCAAGGCAGCAATAAATATAAATAATTTTTACCCATTTTATGAAGGAGTCTTCTGAGTGTTACATTCAGCAATCACCACCAGTCAAAATACAAGCAAACCAAATTATCAAAACTGATTTTCTATTAATTTTAGCTAAAATGTAATTTATAGTCCCTTAATATGGCTAATGAAGTGAATAGGAAGAAGAAATAGAGAATAAAAACAGCATGTGATGTAGTCATATCATATAATCTCTGTGTGAAATACAGAGATTTCCCTTCCCTCTTCCACCTCGATTCTGGAAGGCCAGTAAATAGGACACATTTCCCTTCTTCAGTATCTGAAGCCGAAAGAGAAAGCTTAAAGGAGAAGGGGAAAATGATAAGTCGTTCTATTGCAAATGTGACAGAACCTCTCTAACATAATGCTAAGTATAAACAAGGTAACTTGAACCTCTAAACCGGGGTTGGAGAAAACATATAGATTTCCAAATAGCCTCAGCATTTTCAGAAACAAAACTCAAAAAGTTTCAAAACTCCGTGAGAATGGAATTCTCAACAGGAAACTGGGTCAGAATCAGGGAATGGAAATGAAAGAACTAAGTGAAATATAAAGCAAACTTGCCCAGTAGGCCTCACCAGCCATTGAATAAAATGAGGTTCAGAAAAACCAAACAAGGGTAGTAAAATACTTCATGTTATTACCACTGCAGTGATAATGCCTTATAGCCAAAAGACCTAATCTTGCATGGTTCATAACACATGGTGTAAGACATTTATATGTGCATTTCTTAGGGCCTAGTGTTTCTTTGACAGTTGTGATACTAAATGAAGTAAGAACACCCCCTAAAGAGGGACAAAAATCTTGTCCTTTCTGTCATCCCTGAAGTTGTATCAGATGGCCTCCATAGCCTAAAACAAACCTGAAACAATTATTTTCAATTATCAACGTTCATTTAATTACAGGGATTTTTCACCCTCCTGGAAAATACGTGGTAGTTAATAATTCTGTCTCAGTATGTATACCAAGTTCACTCTGGCATCTAATGTTCTGGAGCAAATGTGTGTGTAGGCGTATGCATGGACACTGGTGTGTTTGTGAGAGTTTGTGTACATTTGTACATCCAATGTTTTACGAGGTTCATCACAGGATTTATAAAGTCTATAATGGTGACATTGATCACTTTGATTTACTATATAGGAGATTCCCTTGTGTGCTCTAAGCACAGCATTCATAGGTGATTTTTTGCTCTATATTCTTATATGCAATAAAATGTTACCTATTTTTATTTTTGTTGGAGCTATTTCTAATCAGGACACAAAGTTTGAGAAAATAAATGTCTACATAGTCCATGTTCAGAAGTTTATCTTTTTGTTTGTTTGTTTTGAGACAGAGTCTCGCTCTGTCACCCAGGCTGGAGCACAATGATGTGATCTTGGCTCACTGCAACCCACTTCCCGAGTTCAAGCGATTCTCCTGCCTCAGCCTCCCAAGTAGCTGGGATTACAGGATACAGGCATGTGCCACCACGCCCAGCTAATTTTTGTATTTTTCATAGAGATGAGGTTTCACTTTATTGTCCAGACTGGTCTTGAACTCCTAACCTTGTGATCCACCTACCTTGGCCTCCCAAAGTGCTGGGATTACAGGCATGAGCTACCGGGCCTGGCCTAGTTTATGTTAACAGAGCCACTTAAAACATTTTTTATTATTGTAATACTTAAGAAAGTCCTTGAATGCTAAAAGGCACATATATTTTTCATGTTATGAGGTCCACGACTGTAACATTTAGTATAGTTTTAGAATGTCCTATCACATCATTAAATTACATCTAAAGCTTTTCCAAGACTAGAAATTATTTACATCAAATTTTAAGAGAATCTTCTCAGGGAAAAACAAGAGGTGACATAATAAACTATCTTCAGTATGAGAAATAGGCAACCTCTCCTATAAGAATTTCAAATGACTCTTTTAAAAATGAACCCATTTAAAAGAAATTTCTATCCCTTCTTTTAGGCAGGTCTTGGGTTTCTAAGTTATTTCTTGCTTCATGTCCCATTCCCTTTGATTTCTTCTACAAGGAATTCAAACGTGATACTGGGAGCCTACTCACTTAGATGAACTGGAGAGCAACTAAGTGTCTCTTTTCTAGAATACAGATACTAATGCTGGAAATACAAAAGGTTCTATTAGGGCCTATTTTGTGGAAAGTCAGCTTGTATTAGCCTACCTTCCATTTTAACATAAAGCAAAAAAACCACAAAATCTAAATTGAAAAAGGCTTCCAAATGTACTATTGCTTTTCCTTTGACCGTGAAGCAGGACCCTTCATGGTCCCTGAAAGGATGGAGCTCAATTTTATTCATTGAGTCTCAAATGAAATACTAATTCCTCAAAGAGCCCATACAAGGCCCCAGAACTAAAGTAGTGTTTACTTCCCTCATTATTCCCCATCCCAACTAATTCCTTATATTTTTATTGCATTTATATCTGCATGAATTACACATTCAGTAATCAAAAGGATTCACAAGTATCTATAGGATATACTAATAAAGGCTTTAATAAAGGTAAAGGGTGTAGCACAATGGGATTTAAAAAGCATAGGTAAACATCAAAGTGATTTGACATGTCCAGGTGCAGTTTCCTGGACCTTTCCTCACTTGCTCTGGATGTTCTTGTCTTCAGATTACAAATCACCAGGATCCATGCAAGACTCCTCTGTGTCAAGGCACAAGTTCACTGAGGAGTCTTTTATTCTTTACGGGTCACAGAGCTAAAACCAGGCTGTGTAACTAGTCAAGCCAGATATAAACTATCAATCTATTCAATTTTACTACACAATGTAGACAAGATGTTATAGGGTGCCTCCAGGGGAGTCTCAGACTTTATATAATACACCATAAATAACTATTTAGTAAACTTACTCCCTATGCTGGCCAAAGGATTCCTATCCTGACGGGACTTCTAGTCCTCCATGGAGATAAGAATAGAGCTACTAGATATCAGCTGCAAATTGGCCCATCTTTACATAATATCAGCCTTGAGCTACTACATATCAGCTGCAAATTAGTCCATCTTTACATAATATCAGCCTTTGTTTTACTTTTGCATGTATTTATAATATTTACTATCCATTATTGTCTAGGACCTGGGGACAGAAAACAAACAGAGGTTCCAGGTAAAGGGTCTGACTCATTCTTTTATTACCTCTAAACATTCCAGCACTAGGCGGAACCTCCAGTGCAGATCTCTAGTCTGTGAATACACTTAGGCTAATGGATGTGAACAGCATTGGGGCTGCAAGGTAAGCTGTCAGAGGACTGATCCAGGAAAGAAGTAGGTTTAGGGTCATTTGAGCAGGGAACACCAGGGTCCCAGATATCCAAAGCATGATATTGGGATTGTTAATTTCATATACTTGTCCCTGCAATTTCCTCACCCCATGAGGAGGGGCAGAACCAAAGGAGAACTTGAATGCAGCCCCACAAAACATGAGGATTAAGGTAGGGGCTCAGGCCCTCAAGTGTTTGACCAGTACTCTCTCTTCTACATTAATAATAGCAGCCTGCCTAACTATAGGAACTATGATGATTTTCTGTACTATTATGAGCCCAGTTTTCAGCAGAGTACATAGTGGGCACCCAATCAGTGTTGAATGGATATATGGGTTAAATGAATGAATGAATGAATGAATGACAGAAGCAAAACAATTTGTGAGAATATAAATCTATATTGGGAATGTCATTTTCAGATGTGACACTGGAATATAGAACATGGTTAGAAATAAGGAGATTGTAGATTAACTCATAGACTCAGTTCTTATGAACAAACTGCTGCTATTAATAGAGCTATTTATGTTCAAAGATTAAAACAGGGATTCGCATCAGCTGTGTAACCTGAGAAGTCAGTTGTATAATTTATCTCAGTGACAAAACTAATGAATTAGTGATATAAATGGAATTTTAGAGATGCAACTTAAAATTTCACTGAATGTTTTATTTAAAACTTGATGTACTGTGAAAATAAATCTTCAAAATATGGTTCTAAATCAAACTGTAAATAAAAATATAAAGCATAGCAGTCTGTAGGACTGAGGAGGGAAGATGATTAAATGACCACAGCTAAACATCTTGCATGGAAAAGAGGGGAAACGTGAAATAAGAAGGACAGAGAAAGACTAACAAAAGGAAAAGTAGAAAGGGACATTTTATCATAGTCTGGTGTCACCACCACCAATATTTATTGTGTCTGGCCACTCTGTACTTTGCATTGTAGTAGGTGCTGTGAGTAACTGTTCTATCAACACCGGTGTTGCTGAATCATCTGAAACTGAATTTGGGCCAGATAACAGAGAATTTGGTTGTCCTAAAAAGTTATTTTAGTTCTTTATAATGAACTGAGAAAAGCGAACGCTTTCAGACTAGATGCTGTTGCAAAGCCAAAAGCTGTTTGTAGCAATGATTCAGACATTTCAGCTTTTAAAAAATCTAGTAAATATTGTTCCTCTGTATTTTGTCTATGTCCATCTCCCTCCCATATTTTATTCTCATAGGAATTGTTTGCTACCTTTTAAAACTATATCTGTGAATGAAATTTCAACAACCCCAAATTAAATTTTCTCTGCTGACATCTTTCTTCCATATTTGTTTATGCTTATCTATCACAGTGCTGTTTGGTGTCTCAGTCCAACTCCCACTTCTGCTATTCCTTAGATATTTTGCAATTCACCAACAGAAAAGGGGGGAAAGACTCCCTGAAGATATTCATTAGATCTTTATTCATTTTTCAAGTATTCCATACAAGTGTTTTATTCTATTTCAAATTGTAAATGTCAAAACCCTGATGCACTATCCCTAGTGAAATATAATCAAAGATATTTTGTTTCTTTATTTTCTTTTCTTAGCTTTCTTTTCTTTTCTCCACTTGGCCTTCTTTATTTAGCTCTTCTGCATGAAGGATTCATACCACATATATTCTGCCCATCCAGTTCCTCAAGTGTCAGCTCACATTACACAAAACTCTTTTTCCCTCTTAACTGCCTTTTGCCACACTTACTGTTCATATGATTATTTGTCCATTGAACTTCAATTATCAAGTGACTTCCCTCTTACTTTTGTTATGATTTTTCTTCAATATTGTTCCCAAGTACATTATTTCCCTTTCTGTAGTATATAGTTTCACTAACCAGATCATTAGCTACATTTTGTAAGAAACCTTACCTCCTATTTCTTATTCCTACATAACACAGCAAAAAGCTGTGAACACAGTAGCACATCAGGAGTTTTAAATTTTGACATTTCGGTTACCAACACATTTGTATAATGTTTCATATTTTGAAAACTGATTCTATATTGTCAAGTTATTAAATCCCATAACAACCCTTTAAATAATCAGTCACATATTAAGGGTGACAGAACAGAATTCTAGAAAGACTATGTTACACAATAAGTGAAAGGAAAAGAAGCAAACCTAAGTCATAAGACTCTAAGTGCAGGAACCTTTCTACACCGTTGGAGTAAACAGAGAAATTACATGTTCTGATATTGGGGTTGAACATGTAACTACCAACATTGCAGTAATGATATTTAGCCAAGAACTCACAGATGCGCACCCCATGAGCAGGTGAAAATAGCATAGCTAGAGATGAGGCAGCATCTGTGTCATTAACACACACTCACTTTTCAAGGTACACTGCATCTGTGCTGTCTTTAAGGTGGTTTTATTAATGCACTAGGTGACAGGTATATAAAGCATAAGATTCATAAAATGCAAAAAAGGAAGTCACACCAGTGGAAAAACACTGAAAACCTTTATGTACATGGTTTATATAGCCCTCCAAATGTTTACTTATTCTCTTCTATGCATCTCCTCTAAATAGCTATGAAGATGGATATGCTTATTACAAGAAAGACTACTGGTATATTTGGATATGGGAAAGTACAGTGGCCACATAAAAACTGCATGATTTATAAAAGTAAAAAACTAATTTTTCACTGATGCATGTTGCAGGATTGAATGGTCATCACTGTTTCCTCTCTCCTTGATAGAGGCTAGTGCCACTCTCCTCACTTAACAGATAATAAAATTGCTATGTCTCAGGTGATAAACAAAACTAATGGCACAAATAGAAAGGAGTTTGGACCATTTAACTGCCAGTTTTCCAATTGTACCATAAAATAAAATTCCACTTTGGAGAATAGCATCCTGACTCAAAGGTACCCTGTTATTTGTATAAGCTGAGATCTCTTTTGTATGCAAATCTGATTGGTGTCAGGTCAAACAAATAAACAGTCAAAACATTCTGTTGTTTCTTCTGACTTGATTGGAAAAAATTTATTTTGCTAAGGCTAAAGATTTTCTTATTTTTCCATAATTCCAAGCTTATGCACTTGAATAAAGGAAATGTGTTTGATTGTCCTTAAAATATTGGAGGTGTAACCCCCTCTTGAAAAACACTTCCCATTTGAATCTATAGACAGTTATCTTTAAAGATTCCCTTGATTAAACATAGCACATAATGATAAATGGATGATAAATTTGTGGTAAATGTTTCATTAACTTTGTATTGCTATTATGTTAATGCCAGAAATCATGTTAAGGTTCTGCCTGATTATCCCTCAAAATGCTATATACCACTTCTTCATTGCTAAGCCCCCAGAACCATTCTTTACTAGGTTCATTACATCCTTTTCTATTCTTTGTTTGGATTCCTAAGTTTTAAACTTGTTTATTTTACACATCTCCCAGTACATTCATTTGCTTGTTTTATTTCATAATTTTTTATCACCCAATTGACTTTAGCTTCATATCCCTATATTCTGTTTCTCATTCTGCCTTTGATGTCATGTAAATGCTACCTATGAAAATCAAAGCAGAGGTTCAATGACTTAGCAGAACAAAGCTCATAAAGCTCTAGTATGCTCACTAGATAAACTTTAAGACACTCATAATACATAAAATTAATAATGTACAGAAAAGCAAGCAAATAAAAAGCCAAATACACAAGTGATTAAATTAAACCTGGTCATATATTTGGTACATGGTATGTCTTTTATATATATATGTGTGTGTGCGTGTGTGTGTGTTTGTATACACACACACATATTCACATTTCTTTACATATATCTATATATCTTTAAATCTATATATATAGCACACTTGTGCTATAGTTTTATTTTCTTTCATATCTAGGAATTCTTGTATATAACATTATGTACACTATTTTGTATTTTCTTTTTTATTTGGCTATTTATCACAAACATTTTTCCATTTCAATAAACATTCTTTGGCAATGTCATATATACCATCAACCTATTGGTTTCTTTTTAATTCCTCAAACATCCCAAGCATACGGCATTCTCAGACATCTGAACTTGCTCTTTCCTCAGCCTTTGCTTCTATTTCCCACAAATGATATCATCTATTGGTCTCTTGCTTCATTCAGGTCTCTCAAATATTGTTGCCCTACAGAGAGGTCTTCCTTGAGAACTTGGTATGCTATTCATTCTCACTGCATCCTTTATCACACAACTGCATACTCCCTGACATTATGTATCATTTATATCATGTAATAAATTTCTATTGCTTTACTTTTTATCTCATCACCAGAATGAAAGCTATACCAAGGCATGGGATTTGCATGTTTTGTTTACTACTCTTTCCTCAATGTTTAAAAGAGTTTATAGCACATACTAGAAAATCAATGTTAAAAGTCAATGGTTGAGTGAATATTATTCCAATGCACAACTTCAATAACAACTCATTTTTGTAATCCAATGACTTAGTTTTTTGTAAAACTTCCCAGATTGTCTTCTAATGGAAAGTGGGATAAATTCCAACATCAAATCCAATTAGCAACCAACCTCCCCACCTTAACAATGCTTACCTTTGATGATAATTAAAAGGGGTAAGCACATCTGTCCCAGTGAAATTTCAGGAGGTTTTCCTTTTATAGTTACCCAGTTTATTGTTCTTTGATAACTTCCTAGAAGTTAGATTGTAAATTTGTATCTCAACGATATTGATAGTTATATTTATTTTGTGTAGGTTCCTAGACTCAATTCCAGTCTTCATATATGTGTTTTATTATGTATTATTCTTTCAATATTTTTGCAAGGACCTTAAAGACAGGTATTATGGGATTCTTCCAAGTGTTGTTACATGTTTCTGTTGATTTTTTTTTAAAAGTCATAAGATAATATAAAATCCTCAACAATTATTTAGTCATTTATTTGTTGCTTGCTAATTACACAAGCTGTAGATTCTAACATGCAAATAAGCACAAAAACAACGAAGGTAGAAGATAGGGAATTTCAGCAGAGGATTTCAGGGAAGTTTATGTTGAGTAGTAAAAATTATCTTGCTAAATATATTTCCTCTTATACTGACCTATTGATATTCAACTCAGCAAAAAAATTTCATCTATAATTCATAATAATGTGCATTAACAAAATTTTATCACTTGAGGCATGAGGCAGTATTCTTATAACTACAAACATGTGGAGTGAGGCTGTATGTTAAATTCTAAGTTCCTGGAGGCAAACTCCTTGGATTCAGATTCCACATTTCTATATGATTATTATTCAGAAATACTAATCTTATTTATAACCTTGAACAGGTTAACCAAATACTAATCTATGTAGGTTTCCTCATTTATAAAATGAGAGTGTTTACAGTACATTCCTTATATGATTGGTAAGAAGACTTAAAATACAAAAAGTGTTTTTAATAAAATGACTTAGAATAAAGTACTTAGAATACAAGTACTTAGAACTAAGTACTTAGAATAAAAAAAATAAAATACTATGCTTGAAATGTAGTGTTTGCTATTATATTTTAAAAAGTAAATGTTAGTGATTAAGTTGACAGGACACATGTTTGCATTCTCAAAATAAATAAATTTAACACTAACAAATGTTATTTGCAATATGTATCTAGATTTTCTACATTAGGACTTTGAGAATATCTGTGAATCTTTCCACCATTATTGTATCTCCTTTATGAAGCAGAATTAATGAAAAGCCCACAGAAAAAGGTCAATCCATGTAAGAGCTGAAAGAAAGAAAAAAAAAGGAGAGAAATATAGTAAGAACCAAGTGAATAGGGGCTAAAGAAATAAAATCTTACAGAGGGAGGGTTAGGCTGTTTTGCAAAAATAAGCTTAAGAGAGTGTTGAAGAGAAACTATGTAAAGATAACTGGGAAAGTGAACCATGAAATCCAGGAAGTATTGCTAGAATTCTGAGTTAAATTCCTTTTAATATACTTCAAGAGACCTGAGCAAATAATAAAAGTTGTTCTCACCCTACCTCTTGTTTTGCACAACACATTAATCTATGATGAAACACTAATCTAGGATATTTTAGACATAAGTCCAAAATATCAATAGCATCTGCCTAAAATATTTATAATTGTTGAGTTGTCACAGTATGCCATACAGGTGAGATCACAGATAAGCAACAATGTGCTTGGACTGCAACAGCCCTCATGCCTTGCTCTAATCCCAGAGCATTAAAAAAAAAAACAGATAACAGAAAACATATTATAAAGCTACAATAATTAAGACAGTATGGTATTGGTTAAAAAAAAAAGGCAGATCAATGGAACAGAAAGCCCAAAAACATAACCACATTAATATTGTCAAATAATTTTTGACAAAGGAGCAAAGGCAATACAATATAGCAAAGATAGTCTATTCAACACAGGGTATTAGAACAAGTGGACATCTATCTGCAAAAAAAAAAAATGAATATAGATATAGACTTTAGACACATCACACAAAAAAATTAAGTCAATATGAGTCATAAACCTAAATGTAAAATGCCAAACTATAGAACTCTTAGAAGAAGACATAAAAGAAAATCTGCAGACCTGTGGCTTTGTTAATGACTTTTTCGATGCTACACCAAAGGCACCATACATGAAACGAATGATTGATAATCTGGACTTGATTAAAACTAAAAACATTTGTTCTGCAAACGGCATCATGTAAAGAACAAAAAGTCAAGCTGCAGAGTGGGAAAAAATATTTGCAAAAGACATATCAGATACATGACTGTTATCAAAAAATACAAAGAACTTATAAAGCTCTACAATAAGAAAATTAACAACTCAATTTTTAAAAAATGGGTTAGAGACTGAAACAGACACACCTCACCAAAGAAGATATTCAGAGGGCAAAAAAGCAAATCATAAATGCTTTACACAATATGTCATCAGAAAAATGCAAATTAAAGCAACAATGATATACCACTATACACCTATTAGATGGGCAAAATTCAGAACCCTGACAACATGATCAGCTGAGGATACAGAATAATAGAAATTCTCATTTATTGTTGGTAGGAATGAAAAATGGTATAGCCACTTTGGAAGACAGTTAAGTGGTTTCTAACAAAAGTAAATATACTATTATTATACAATCAAGTAATCATGCTCCTTGTTACTTATTCAGTGGAGCAGAAAGTTTATGTTACTAACAACAACAACAACAACAAAAAACTCTGCAAATGAATGTTATAGAAACTTGTTTTTAAAAATGCCAAAACTTGGAAGGAACCAAAATATCTTTCAGTATGTGAATGAATAAATCACCTGTAGTACATCCAGGCAATGAAATATTATCCAATGCTAAAACTAAATAATTTATCAAGCCTTGGAAAGACATGAAGGGAACTTAAATATCTATAACTAAGTGAAAGATGCCAGTCTGAAAAGCTCACATACTATATGATTCCAACTATATGATATTCCTGAAAAAGTAAAACTATGAAGACAGTTAAAAGATCAGTGCTTGCCATGGATTGGGAAAAGGGATGAATAAATAGAGAGAGTACAGAGAAGTTTGAAGGCAGTGAAACTACACTGTATGATGGTACAATGGTGGATATATGCCATTAGGTATTTGTTCAAACCTACAGAATGGACCACACTAAGAGTGAACCCTAATATAAATGATGGACCTAAAGTAATAATGTGTCAACATAGGTTTATCAATTTTAACAAATGTACCACTCTGATGGAGGATGTGGATCATGGGGGAGGTTATTTATTTGTAGGGGCAGAGTGTATATGGGAAGTCTCTGCACTTTGAGTTCAGTTTTGCTGTGAAACTAAAACTTCTCTGAAAAATCTATTAAAACAATCAAATAACAACAAAAGAAGACAGCTATTGCTCCTCTTCTACAAAGTAGTGAAGAATACTGAAAATGGTAAATATGTAGATAAATATAAGATACATGTTTTCTATTTCCTTTTTATAAAAACATTAAATATTTAAAGCAAAAATGTTAAAAAATATATGTGGTGGAGTTTGTAACACATGCAGAATGAAAATATATAGCAAAAAAGAGCACAAATGATAGAAAAGGAAAATGAAAATAAATTGTGGTTTGTTAGGCTATAGTAAAGTGCTATACAATCATTTGAAGGTATATTATAACAATTTGAAATTAATGTATCAAACCAAAGAGCAGCTATTTAAAAAGAAAACAAAGAATATAGATGAGACAAACAGAAATACAGAAACAATACTTATTCTAAAAGACTGAAAAAAAAGACACGCGACAAGCAACAACAGATGTGACAAACGGAAACAACAAAAATGGTAGATTAAGCTGATTTATCAACCATCACATTAAATGAAAGTGGGCTAAATATTTCATTAAAAAGCAAGAGTTATTGTCTTAGTTATACAAACAGATTTAAAAACAATTTTCAAAAACTGCACATCAAAAATAAAGACAAAAATTAAAAGCCAAACACGGTAAAAAAAAAATAGTCACACAATCACAAATCAAAAGAAAGCTGGAGTCATAGCTGTGTTAATACTAGAAAAAGTAAAATGTTGCCTTCATGACAAAGACTATTATTAGAGATAAAAAGAAATCTTTAATAACGTTAAAAGTCAATTCAAAGTGAAAATTATCCTAAATATATAAGTACCTCGTAACAGAACTTCAAGATACATGTAAAGCTGAAGAGTATAAGTGATGAGAAAGAAAGACATAAACAGTTTCATAATTATGATATGATAGTTTCAAAAGTTGATGCAAGAATTGATATAAAAAGAAGACAAAAAAAAATCTGTAAGTATTTAGAATGTTGAACAACATTATTTGTATTAGGGTTCCTCGGAGAAAATGAAGCAATAAGAGATAGATGTAGATATAGATATACAAAATTAGATGTATTATAAGGAATTGGCTCATGGGATTATGTAGGCTGAGAAGTCCCAAGATCTGTAATTGACAGGCTGGAAACCTAGGAGAGCCAGAGGTGTAGTTCCAGTCTGAGTTTGAAGGCCTGAGAATCAGGAGAGCCAATGGTGTTAATTTCACTCCAATGGCCTAAAAAGAACGGATGTCTTAGCCCAAATAGTCAGCAGGTGTACTCTCTTACTCAGCTGTTTTGTTCTATTCAGGTCTTCAGTTGACTGAATGATAGCCACCCACATTAAGGAGGAAAATCTTCTTACTCAGTCTAGCTATTCAGATGTTAATCATCCAGAGGCCACCCTCAGAGACACACCCATGAAGTTTAACCAAACATCTGGGTATCCCCCATGGCCCAGTCAAGTTGACACATAAAATTAACCATCACACTCTCAATCACTCAAATTAAACTAAATTTAAAAATTATACTCAATACCTGCAAAATACACATTTTCAAGTGTACATGATGTATTCACTGTAATATAAACTTATTGTTATAAATTTATTTGTTCTAAATCAACCTTTCTTTGCCTTGCTCTTCAATACTGGAATTGGACCCTTAAACATTTTTCCTTTTCCAGTTTGCATGATGTTAGGTTTACCCAATAGTGGCTACTGGAGGGATACTGAAAGTCTCACACAGGAAATGGGGATTTTTCTTTATCAATCCAGTGTGCTATCTGCTATGCTGTAGATCAGCTCCAAATGACGGGGTACATTAAGCAATCATTACAACTACCATGTTAAAGTCTAACTGCAACCAACACTTACCAGCAAGCTGTGTTCCTGAGGCAGCTGCAATCTATTTCAATCAAATTATTACCCACAACCCTAACATGCCATTTTGCTTTTCCTTACCTTTTTATTGTGAAGTATAAAAAAGGCAAAAAAGCAAACAAAATAAAAATGTCCAATTCAATAAATTATTGCCAAAAATCCTTCAAGTAACCAAGAATAAAATACTGCCAGCACCCCAGGATCCCCCTTGATTTCCCTCCTTACATGTTTGTCATATGATTTTGGCTATTTAAATGTCTTCTTTGGAAAGTACTTATTTTAGATTCTGGGATATGAATCTAAAGTATCCTCCCTATTTTTTCTCAATAGTATACAGCCATACCTCTTTTTATTTTGCTTCACTTTGTTGCCCTTTGCAGATAGTGTGTTTATTATAAACTGAAGCTTTGTGGCAACTCTACTTCACGCAAGTGTATGGGCACCATTTATCCAAAAGCATGTGTTCACTTTTTGTCTGTGTGTCACATTTTGGTAATTCTTGCAATAGTTCAAACCTTTTCATTATTATATTGGTTATGGTGATCTGTGATTATTGATCTTTGACATTTCTATTGTACAGTTTATCCTTGAATAACACAGAGTTCTTGAACTGTAAGGGTGTACTTATACATGGATTTTCCTCTGCCACTGCCACTTCTGAGACAGCAAGACTAATTTCTCCTCTTCCTTCTTATCAGCCTACTCAATGTCAAGGCAATGAAGATAAAGACCGTTATAAAGATCTACCTCCACATAATAAATAGTAAATGTATTTTCTCTTTTTTGTGATTTTCTTAATAACACTTTTTTCTTGCTTTATTGCAAGAACACAGTATATAACATATGTAACATACAAAATACAAACTAGATAACTGTTTATGTTATCAGTAAGGCTTTCAATCAACAGTAAGCTATTAGTTAAGTTTTTGGGAGTCAAAAATTATACATAAATCTTCAACTGTGCAGGGGGTCAATACTCCTAAAGCCTGCATTGTTCAAGGGTCAATTGTAATTATTTTGGGGCACCACAAATGGCACCCATGTAAAATGGTGAAATTAATTGCTAAAGGTTGTATATGTTCTGACTGCTCCACTAACCAGCCCTTTCCTCATCTCTTTCCCTCTCCTCAGGACTCCCTATTACCTGAGAAATGATAACATTGATATTACCCCAATTAACAACTCTACAGTGGCCTTTGGGTATTCAGGAGAAAGTCTCTCACTTCAAGTCAACAGGGAGAGATAATTAAGCTTAGTGAGGAAGGCATACCTAAAAAGCCAAGATAGGATGAAAGCTAAGTCTCTGGTGCCAAACAGTTTGCCAAGTTGTTAATAAAAAAAAATAAGTATTCAAAAAGAATTAAAAGTGCTACTGCAGTAGCACGTTTAATGACAAATGACAAGAAAGTGAAATAGCCCTATTGCTCATATGAAGCAAGTTGTAGTGATCTAGGTAGAAGATCAACCACCACCCTGCTCAGTCAGCGGCCATCAGTACGGAGTCAAAAGTCTCCACCAGCAAAAGAATTATGACTCACTGAAGGCTCAACTGATCATGAGCATTTTTTAGCAATAAAATATTTTTAAATCAATGTATACATTGTATTTCAGACATAGTGCAATTGCACACTTAATAGACCACAGTATAGTGTAAATATTACTTTTATATGCACTAGGAAGCAAAACATATTGTTACTTGCTTTATTGCAATATTCACTTTTTTGTGGTGGTTTGGAATAGAAACAGCAACAGAAACAAGGTATGCCTGCATTTATAGTTTTGCATATAGAGATCTAGCACATATTTAGCAAGATTTATTTATGAGTATTCAGATAATTAAATTACTATCTCAACAAATGAAGAAAAATTCCAAATTGGTTTAATAGTGAAAACTGTAAGCTAGTTATGGGGATTGCCAAGGTGTGGCCCCTGCTCCTTCTGAGGGGAGCCTGCATCATAACGTGTCAACATAATTTATTGTGAGTATATGAACAGACTCCAATCTCCTCCAGCCAAAAGACAGAAAAAGTAGAAGACCATGCCCAGTAGCCCAGTATTTAATTATGAGAGTATTAGAACTCCAGAGAAGGTTAACATCTCAATGCAGCCAGGTCTGCTATGCTAAGATTAAAGCCATGTTGGTAAAGAAAAGGACTCTGGGGTGTGAAATGGGGACATTTGGAATGCACTTGAAAATACTGAAGCTCCAGAATCCCCTTAACTATCTGGGTACATAGAAGTGGCATATTCCTTCTTGTGAGAGACTAGTGCTCCATCATTGCTTGAAGTTAATGAAAAGTCTTCTGCCTTATAAGACAAAACATGATTGTCCCCAGCTGCTCTCCTGGTCACCAGATCTATAACTGTTTCACAAAAAAACTTATTAAGAAAACGTTGGCTTTCTAAGGGAAAGGGGACAGGGCTTATACCCTATATAGAACTGCAGGATCTAGCTTAAATTCACTGTCATGAACTAAGACATGTACAACTAAACTGGATACTGAGGGTGCGGATCAAATGAGTGGAATATAATGCATGTTACACCAAAGATTGCAGGAGACAGTGCTAATACTTTGCTAGGATAGCCCTTAGAAAACTTGGAGAAAGAGATGGTCCACATTAAGTGACTTACAAATGCTGAACTTATTATAGTAGATGAGGAGGAAGGAAAGAAACAGACCAAAAAGTTGAGTTTGCAAGATTAAACAATATTATGTAAGGCCAGAACACCCATAAACTGACAAAAAATGGATACTTTTTATCTGAGAAATGAGGAATGTACTAATAGTGGGGAATAGTAGTTAGAAAAGCTTTCTCTCCTCTACAGGTCAGAGATCACAGCAGGAGATACCATTTCAGAATTAGGTTCATGGAGAGCAAGGGGATGATAGAACAATAATAGAAGTCAGATGGCAGATCTTAATTCTAGAAACAAGATTTGTGAAATTCATAGAAGTGGCAAAGCTAGAGTGCTAGACTAAGAGACATGTCTCCACACAAATATGAAGATGGTTGATTAAAAAATTGAGTTGATAGGGACATATATATGTGTGTATACACATATTAGACCCTGTCTCTATAGGAAACTGCATAGTAGAGACAGGGTCTCACTATGTTTGCCAGGCTGGTCTCAAACTCCTGGGCTCAAATGGCCTCCAAAGTGCTGGGAATATAGATATGAGCCCCAGCACCCAGACTATTGCTCCTTTTCTACTTTCTGAAAGTGTTCGTATGACTTTATTTCTTCAGTGTTTGACAGATTCACCAGTGAAGCCATCTGGACCTAGAGTTCTCTTCACAGGAACAGTTTTGATTACTAATTACTGAATAGATTTAGAAAAATTCATAATTTTTATCTTTTTTTTGAGTGATCCTTGGTAGTTTGTGTCACTCAAATGATGTATCAATTTTAGCTAAATTGCCAAATTTATTTGCATCAGGTTGTTCACAATAACATTATCCTTTTATTGTCTATAAAATATCCAATGATATCACATCTCTCATTCCTGTTATTCATCAGCTGCCTTCTTTCTCTCTTTTTCCATTAATCTTACCAGGAGTGTATTGTCTCTAACTTCTGATTTTATTAGTTATCTCTATTTTATTTTTCTCATTCATTAATATTTGTTCTCATCTTTAATATTTATATTTATCTACTTGTAAAAAAAAATTTTCCATGATGGAAGCTTAAATAATTGATTTTAAATTGTTCTTATATCCTAATATCATTTACAGATACAGATTTTTCTCAAAGCATAACTTTAATGTCATTCTACTAATTTTTATAAGTTTTTAAAATTTTATTTTGGTTTAAAATATTTTTCTCACTTTTCTTATGACTTCTCCTTTGATGCATAGATTACTTAATATGTCTCAAATTATTTGAGAAATATTTTAGGCTAAATAGCCCCCAAAGATATCTGTATAATAATCCCTGGAAACTGTGAATGTTACCTTACATGGCAAAAAAGACTTTGCAAGTATAAAATTAAGGGTCTTAGATGGGAAGGTTATCCTGTATTACCTGGGTATATCCTAACTGTAGTTTCAAGGGTTTTATAAAATGAAAACAAAGGGAGACTTGAATACTAAAAAGAAGACAATGAAACAACAGAAATAGATTTTGGAATGATGTGGCCACAAGCTGAGGGATGCTAGCAGCCACCAGATGCTATAAGAGACAACAGTTTCTCTGTCTGGAGTCTCCAGAAGAAACCAGCCTTATCGACACCTTGATTTTATACTTATAAGATTCATTTTGTATTTCTGACCTACAGAACTGTATGAAAATTATTTTCTGTTTTTAAAGCAAGTTTATGATAATTCGTTTACAGCAGCAATAGGAAACTAATAGGGAAATTTTACCAGATATCTTTCAGTTATTAATTTCTAATTTGCAGTTTTAGTCTAATTATATATGCTGTAAGATTTAAGTATTTTGAAATATATTGAAATCTATTTTATGGGCAAAAATATGATCTATTTTGGTGAATATATGTCAGTATCAATGCATGAGACAGAATTCACACCAGTAATTGGTCATCTGCTTTCAAACATTGTATTGCATATCTAAAAAAGTCTTTCTTTTATATCTGGGTTTGGATTTCTTTGTTCTTATTGTGCTTAGGTTTAGCTAAACTTCTTGGACCTCTAAATCAATGTGTTTTTTAAATAATATTTGTAAAACTTTTACCATTATATGCTTTATTTTTATTCTCTTTTTCTTACGGAATTCCAATTGCATGTATATTAGACCATTTGCTGTACTTCCACAGGTCCTGGAGCCTTTAATCACTTCTTCAATATTTTTCCATTCTCTGTTCTTCACGTTGAACAAAGTCTATTGATGTTTTAGAGTTCACTAACCTTTACTTCAGCCAACAGCACTATTTATTCCTGCAGGGATTTTTAAATTCAATTATTTAACCCATCTGTAATTTATTTTGCTTTCAGGGCTAAAGAAAGAAACAATGTCCTAAATATTTTATCTTCCTTGATGACTGGTTATCTCAAGGCAATTGATTGAATTAGACATTAGTTTTCAAATAGAGCTCCACAAAAATCTAGGTGACACTCTCTTTCTCTGGAGTTTATGCACTGCTTCAATGATTTCAAATGTACATTTCTGATCATGTCATTTCCCAAAAATTAACAGTATTGTAAACAAAAATCATTTGCACAATTTGGGCATTAAATGCCTTTTATCTAAGGAAGTAAATAGTAATTGCAGTCCCCAAGGTAAAGTCTTATATGGGTATCTTGTAAAAATGGTGTCTTTTGTTTCTTCTGTAAATACAGAAATTGCATACAGCTAAAAAGACTGAAGTTTTTAAGAAACTCAGGCTAATTTTTTATGCAGCTCAATTTTGCCAAAATATATCTTAATAAGTGTTCTTTTTATCAGCCATTTAATTTTATCATAAATTTTATTTATTTATAACACTAAATTTTCTTGACATATGATTTTTAGAGTATTACTTATGTAACATGGTTATATATTCATCATTACTATTCTTTCCCAAAAAAGGGAATAAATAAATAAATAAAGATGGAACTTTAATTCTTTCTTTTCTCTGCCAATGTGTTCTTGAACCAGAAGTTTCTACCTCCAAAATCAATTCTTAATTCAGGCTTTTGTCTTTCCTCAACTTGTCGTGTGTGTGTGTGTGTGTGTGTGTGTGTGTGTGTGTGTATCTGTATGAGAGTGAAACAGAGAGAGAGAGAATGATAGGGTTTTTTAATGAAAGAAAAGTTGTGGTCAGTCTTATATATTAAAAAAAAAACTTTCAATAAACTAAAATCATAATAGGTTTTGAAGCACTACTCAATAGTACTACCTGCAGGGGCCAGTAATAACATATTTTTTTCTTGATCCTGGCACCCTTTTCTATTAACTGTTCAAGAGAAATATATACACACCATAAGGAAAATGGAAAATAAATTGCTACACTATTTTTAGCTTAATGTTGGTAATCCCAAATGCAGAACTTTCTAAAATTTGTGACTTATATACAAAGACTAAATGAAGCTTCATTTTCTCCCTACAACCAAACTTTAATGTTACCACAAAACAAGCAACAAATCAAAGACATGACGGAGTTATGATGTACTCAACAGATAAAAACACGAAGACTAAAGAGCAATGCTGCAAGGATTTAGGCAAGGCATTCCTTTGTAAACTTGACATAGTGGAGATACAAAGCAAAAGTTAAACAAAAAAAGTTTTTTGGAATTGCTCAGAGATAAGACTTGTGTCCTTTTACAAAAATAATTTTATGCAGTATAATAAGATTCTCTTTTACACCACTTTGAATCTCCTTTTCCCCTCTTCTTTTTCCAGCCACTGCTGCAGGGAACAGCTCCAAAGCCTGGATCAATTTTACACAAGTGCAAATTGTCAGTACCTTTACCTCGGGCTCAAATCATGTAACTTTTACATGTACCCTAGGGCTCCTCACACTGTTTCTCACAGGGTTTATGTTGCACTGGCTTAGTGGAATGTCTGCCTAAACTGCTCAGAAATCACGTGAAAGTTTGTGAAAGTTAATAGTCATGTGATTACCTTGACCAATGGAGGATGGAAATCGCTGGATAAATGTTTCTCTTCTCTTCCCCGAGGGAGACAGTTTGAGGTCCACTTCATAGAGTTCTGCAGAAAGGTACACTGGATCAAGAACTAGTCACTCATGCTGTCAGACAAGTTGATAATGCATTTCTCCAAATTGGTGGGGTTTTTTTCTTCCCAGTTACTCTCCTCCCTGTACCTCATTCCTAATCTGTGGAAACATATTCTCACATGAAATAGTTATATATTATTTTCATCTCATGCTCTGCTTCAAAAGAGAAATCCAGCCTAAGTAAATAGAAGAAAAACTCAGTGGCGGTACCCTTTAATTTATCATCACCACATACTCTAGGAAACAATCTAATGGGTCCATTAGATTAGCACCTTGCCTCACACACACAAAAAAAAGGCAAGAAGAAGATGGAGAAATAAGCAAATTCTTCCTCTTCATTCATAAATGACTGTCAAGAAACCTAAAGTTTGGTGGAAGTAAAAATCTACCTCAAAAAAAGTCAAAGAAATCAATCATTAAGGTATGTAATATTAACTGTAAGTACTGCAAAAGTGTTCAGGGAAAAGGGAGGGTGACAAGATTCTGACTGGAGAAGGCCTTATGACACAGGGGTTGGGTGTGTCTTAAAAATGGTTTATATGAACAGAAACTGGAAGTTATTCTAGGAATGGAGTTTAGAATGGGTAAATGGGAGCATTTTATGCATAGCTGAAGAAATGTACATGATGAGTGAATGGCACGATTGAATCAGAGAAGTAGGGTAGCAGTCAAGTTGATTTGTGCTTCATTCCTGTCCTTCTGTAGGCAATCTGCCCTTCCTCCCACATCCCTCCACCAGCTATGAACATGCATGTTTTCTGCCTAAATTTGATTCACTTACCTGCTTCTGGATTCTTGGTTTTCACCACCCATGAAGACTTCTGTCTTTGGTTATTATCTGGCTTCTTTCTAGGATCCATACATATTCATGATTTTAGCATATGTAAGGCTTTGCCACAGCTGCTTTAATTCACCCCCATATACAAATTTTACTGCCTGAGCCAAGACTGTCCCTTCCTAAGAGAGTAAAAGACAGAGTTAGAAATGTAGGGTGGAACCAATTTGTAAAGAGTCTCAGGCAAATTAGAAGAGGTTGGACATTATCCTTCAAGTGTAGTTCAATTTCTGGTTCTAATTTAAACATCAAGTTCAACTCCTTTTATATTATAGCTTCCTAGGACTTAACAGATGCTTAAGGCAAGAATAGGAATAAAGAGATTCAAGACTGGCTGGGCACATTGGCTCACATCTGTAATCCTAACACTTTGGGAGTCCAATGCTGGAAGATCACTTGAGGTCAGGAGTTTGAGACCAACCTGGTCAACATGGCAAAACCCCATCTCCTATATATATAAAAAAAAACAGAACAAAACAAAAATACAAAAATAGCTAGACACAGTGGCTCACACCTGTAGTCCCAAAACTTTGGAAGGCCAAGGCAGGCAAATCACTTGACATCAGGAGTTCAAGACCAGCCTGGCCAACATGGCAAAATCCCGTCTCCACTAAAAAAGAAGAAGTACAAAAATTAGCTGGGTGTGGTGGCACATGCCTGTTATCCCAGCTACTTGGGTGGCTGAGGCATGAAAATCACTTGAAGCCAGGAAGCATTCACTATCACAAGAACAGCATGGGAAAGACGTGCCCCGTGATCCAATTACCTCCCACTAGGTCCCTCCCACAACATGCGGAAATTCAAGATGAGATTTGGGTAGGGACACAGCCAAAGCATATCATTCCACTCCTAGCCCCTTCCAAATCTCATGTCTTCACATTTCAAAACTAGTAATGCTTTCTCAACAGTCTTCCAACAGCTTACCTCATTTCAGCATTAATTCAACAGTCCGTGGTCCTGTCTGATCCAGGACAATGCAAGTCCCTTCAACCTATGAGCCTGTAAAATCAAAAGCAAGTTAGTTACTTCCTAGATACAATGAGGGTACAGGCATTAGATAAATATAGCCATTCCAAATGAGAGAAATTGTCCAAAACAAAGGGGCTACAGGCCCTATGGAAGTCCAAAATCCAGCAGGTCAGTCAAATCTTAAAGTTCCAAACGATTCCCTTTCAGCCCATGTCTCACATCCAAGTCAAGGTGATGCAACAGGTGGGTTTCCATGGTCTCGGGCAGCTCCACCCCTGTGGCTTTGCAGGTACGGCCTCCCACCTGGCTGCTTTCACAGGCTGGCACTGAGTGTCTGTGACTTTTCCAGGTGCATTATGTAAGCTGTCAGGTGGATCTATCATTCTGGGGTCTGGAGAATGGTGGCCCTCTTCTCACAGCTCCACTAGATGGTACTCCAGTAAGGACTCTCTGTGGGAGCTCCTATCCAACATTTTGCTTCTTCATTGCCCTAGCAGAGTTTCTCTATGAGGGACTCATCCCTGCAGCAAACTTCTGCCTGGGCATCCAGGTGTTTCCATACATCTTCTGCAATCTAGGTGGAGGTTCCCAAACCTCAATTCTTGACTTCTGTGCACCTGCAGGCTCAATGCCATGTGGAAGCTGCCAAGGCCTAAGACTTGCACCCTCTAAAGCAACAGCCAAAGCTGTACCTTGGCTCTTCTAATTCATGGCAGGAGTGTCTGGGATAAAGGGTACCAAGTCCCTAGGCTACATACAGCAAAAGGACACTGAGCCCAGCCTATGCAAACATTTTTTCCTCCTAAACCTCTGTGCCTGTGATGGAAGGGGTTCCCATGAAGACGGCTGATATGGCCTGGAGACATTTTTTCCCATTGTCCTGGGGATTAACATTCAGCTCCTCATTACTTATGCAAATTTCTGCAACTGGCTTAAATTTCTCCTCAGAAAATGGGATTTTCTTTTCTATCACATTGTCAGGCTGCAAATTTTACAAATGTTTATGCTCTGCTTCCCTTATGAAATTGAGTGCCTTTAACAGCACCCAACTCACCTCTCGAATGCTTTGCTACTTAGAAGTTTCTTCCACCAGATACCCTAAATTATCTCTCTCAAGGTCAAAGTTCCACAAATCTCTAGGGCAGGGGCAAAATGCTGCCAGTCTCTTTGCTAAAACATAACAAGAGTTACCTTTTCTCCTGTTCCCAAAAAGTTCCTCATCTCCATCTGAGACCGCCTCAGCCTGGACCTTATTGTTTATATCACTATCAGCATTATTGTCAAAGCCACTCAATAAGTCTCTAGGAAGTTCCAAATGTTCCCACATTTTCCTGTCTTTTTCTGAGCCCTCCAAACTGTTCCAGCCCTGCCTGTTACACAGTTCCAAAGTCTTTTCCATATTTTTGGGTATCTTTTCAGCAATGCCCCATTCTACTGGTGCCAATTTACTGCAGTAGTCCATTTTCACACTCCTGATAAAGACATACCCAAGACTGGGCAATTTAACAAAGAAAGTTTTATTGGACTTACAGTTCCCTGTGGCTGGGGAGGCCTTACAATCATGGTGGAAGATAAAAGGCATGTCTCACATGGTGGCAGACAAAAGAACTTGTGTAGAGAAGCTCCTTATTTTAAAACTGTTCAGATCTCATGAGACTTATTCACTATAGCTAGAACAGCACAGGAAAGACCTGCCCCCATGATTCAGTTACCTCCTACCAGGTCCCTCTCACAACATGTGGAAATTCAAGATGAGACTTGGGTAGGGACATAGCCAAATCATATCAGCATATCACAAGGCAAGAGAGGGAGAAAGCAGGGAGGTGGCATGTTGTTTTAAATAACCAGATCTCATGTGAACTCAGAGCAAGAACTCCTCATTATTCCAAGGACAGCACCAAAGCATTCATGAGTGACCCACCCCCATGACCCAAACACCTCCCACCAGACTGCACCTCCAACATTGAGGAGTACACTTCAACATGAGATTTGGAGGGGACAAACATCCAAACCATATAGAAAAAAAAATGATTCTTAGTTTTCTACTTTGGGCAATTGGTTATCTTTTGAAAAGGAAAGTAGGTAATAAAATATTAAGCTTTATACTCTAGCTTCTAGCACTCATCTGTTTGGTAACATTTTGTGATCTCTAAGCCTCACTCACTCTGGACCCCAAATATTTTCTAATTACAGCACATGGCAAAAGACTCAGATTCTTGAGTCAGCCTGTGTGAAAATTCTAACACTTTTTAGTTGTTTGACAAAGATGTTTAATTTCTTTGTGCCTCAATTTTTCTTTTAACCTGTGAAGTAATGATAATAATTACACCCAACTAATTGGATTGTTGTGAGGAATAAAAGACTTCTTACATGGAAAATAAGTGAAGCAGTGTCCAGCCCACAATAAATACTCAGGAAGTATCAACCATTAACACCTAGATTTCTTTTCAAAAAAAAAGATAATTTATTTGCCAGTCAAAATCTTATAAAACCCAGCCCAGCCAGAATAGTGCCAGTCACCTTGTTTGATAAGAGGATTAAAACAGACAGGCTGAAAATATAATTCATTGTATTCTGATTTTGTTAAATGTAGTTAACAATTTTATTTTTGATCTATAAATACCTGTACATTTGGAATTTTAAATGTCACTTTCAAGCATTAATTCTTCATAACAGAATGTACTGATTATCAAGTAGGAAAAGATAACATAGCAGTAGGGATGCCCCATTTCCAATCTCAGGGACACAACTCCAGTGGATCCCAAGGTGAGTCATGCTATGCATAGACTGTGCGGCTAAACAAGGAGGTTAGTGAATAGATTGACAAAAAGAGGAGGACATGGCATCTTATGATACATGGTAGCTTCCATCCAAATAATGTCAGCATAAACAGAGCTCCTTGTTTCTCATGCCTAGCAAGAACTATGAGTAATAGCTAAGTAGCTCCTGTTTTCTTTGAAAACTGTCAATTCCTTGGAATTAAAACCATTGTTATTTTAAGTTAAAAAAAAACAATTTGAACATGTTTTTCCTACATCAAAAGCTTGAATTATTCATTTTATGTTTAGATTCTCCAGGACACTTTCTTAGGATAACTTTTAGAATATGAATTTATAAATGAATATTAGGATATAAAACCATGAAATTGAAAATATTAACAAATCATTGCAAGCAAGAAGTGTCAACTACTAATAATCACAAGAAAGCTACAAAGAAATATGGGGTTACTGTTGTTTTTCATCTTCTTTTTAAATTGCCTCATAAACAATATGTAAATGTGCTAAAACTCCTTTAAAAATGTTTTGTTGGGAGAAGATACTCCAGTGCACAGCATATAGCTAGAATTTATCTCTTGAAAGTATGAATTTTATATAGCTCAGGGACCATCCTGTCACAGTTTGCACCAATTTTGTTCCTTTAGACAGGCTTATTTCTGTCTGAATTTGCTAGAAGATATGTCAGCACAATGAAAAATAAATAATAAAAAAGAATTAGATGAAGATAAAAGCAGTTATTTCTAGTCCCCATTGCCTTCCCAGGAGAATATATCCCAATAATTGGAGGTTCCATTGTTTTGTGAAAGTACAATAGGTGAAATGATGCAAGATTTGAGAAGCCAGTGTAAGGAAATACATAGGTCATTTATGTATATTATAGGTGTACATAAAGAAGAAAGAAAGCTAGAATATAAAATCAGACCCATGTAGAGACACAAGACTTTGGGCAGAGCAGAAATGTCTCATGGTGAGAATTTATAATAATTAAATTACTTAATAAAGTAATTATTGCCGTGTGATGTAAAATGTAAACTATCTTCTTCACTTCCCTCCAAAAGTTTCTGTAAAATATGCAGTAATCACATATGCTTGGTGGATTGGATTTGCAACAAAGCCCTTGTCTTTTCTGAAGATGAGTGTAAAAGAAAAGTCAAACAAAAACCAAGGCTGTCAGAAGAGACCATCACACAGAAAGCTTATACCAACAAAAGATAGACCAAAGGACTCTGAAATTATGGGAGGAAAATTAAACAGAGCTTTTTCCATTGTCATGTATCAGAAAACGTTAATATTTTCTAGAATGGCCTTTTATTCCACATTTTTAAAAACGAGATTAAAAAAAAAAAAAAAAAACTGGGTATTAGGCCGGGCACGGTGGCTCAGTCCTGTAATCCTAGCACGTTAGGAGGCTGAGGTGGATGGATCACGAGGTCAGGCATTTGAGACCAGTCTGGCCAACACAGTAAAACCCAGTCTCTACTAAAAATACAAAAACGTAGCTGGGTGTGGTGGCAGGAGCCTGTAATCGCAGCTACTCCTGAGACTGAGGCAGGAGAATCACTTGAATCCAGGAGGCAAAGGTTGCAGTGAGCTGAGATCGCACCACTGCACTACAGCCTGGGCAACAGTGTGAGACTCCGTCTCAAAATAAATAAATAAACAAACGATATTAGTAATTGCTTAAGCAGAGAACGCACTTGTATGAAATTATTATAGCTGTAATTCAATAGATGTTTAGAATTATCATTGAACACAAAGGAAACAGAAACCATTGTGTGAAGGAATACACAGCTGTGCATTTCAATGACAGGCTGTTTTCCTATGATATGTTGGCAGCTGAAAGACAGGGGTATGCAGGAGCTCTAGGAAGAGTACTAAGATGGCAATTTCTCCTTAGGTTACAAGCCACGTCGTTTATTTATTTGTTTTTTTGGCCTAGTTTCACTGGGTACAGAGAAAGGTCAACATGTTAAAGCAATGTATTCAAAAATTTAAAAGATTTGAAATAGCCTGGGGCGCTGGGGAGTCATTCTAATTGCCACTTTAAATACCATTTGGGAAGGTCAAAAGGAGAACCTGCAGACGGACCGCATTGGAGGGATAACCTCCGCCCGGCAGGCTGCAGAGCTACAAATCCCAGGGAGGCTCCAGGGCTGGGGTCGGCTGCAATCTGCTGCCAGCCGGATCCTGTGCAGCTCACAGGGGAACGTACCCGGAGAATGACGAGCAGAACATGGCTGCCTAACAGATGGCACTGAAACCTGCCATCTCTGGTGAGAGAAAAATCTGCCAAAACCAGGTGTTTCACAGGTTTTCTGCTCTTTTTCTTTCTCTTTTCTTATTTTATTTTTGAAATTTCTCTGTAAGGGTCTATTCCAAAAGTTTCCATAGAAGCACAGGTGTCTAGGAGTTTTCTAAGGAAACAAGATTTATTTTTTTAAGCATAGAGATTTTGAAAGCAGCTTTTGGGGACCACCCATACATACCCCATACTGAGAGTCCTTTAATCAGGTCATTTCTAGGCACAATACGAACATAAGTGGAAGTTTAACTGTTCTTATCAGTTCTCATAGGAAAAGTGACTAAACTAAACAGATTGCTTCATTGGTGAAAGCTGTGTCAGCAGCCTCAGAATACTCAGATTATTCCTCTTAGTAATCTTGCATGTATGTTCAGCACACCTTCTTTGCTCTGTTAAATGAAGCTGGTTGTGGTGGGGGTGGGGATCTTCAAACAGAAAGGACCCAGAAATGCATGCTTCTGTTCATGGTAAAAGATGATAGGGAAGCAAAAGGCAATTAGTGAAGCCTGCTTCATGCAGTGACAGTTGGGAACACAGGACGATTCTACATCTATTTTAAATCAATGCTGCTTTGGCTCATGGGAAAAGAAAGTATGGGTCTCATGATTCAAAACCCAGTACATCTACTGAGAGTCACATTTCATTAGGAGGAGGAGGTCACTCTTCCTCAATATTTTACACTCCCTCATCTTAGAGAAAGCTATCCTTTCAGCTTCCCATCCATTCCATGCTTCTGAATGGGTGATTTGATTCAGAGACTTTTATGCTCAGTCACCTCTCTTCTTAAGTAGATATGAGCATGAAAGTCCTAAAATGCAGACTGGGAACTAAACGAGGAAAGTAGGAAAGTTTCTTAGGATTTGAACTTTTTACTAGCAAGTCCTGCATTCGGAGTGTTTTGAGACATTGATATATAAAATAATAAAGAGTTCATTTATTCATATGCCAACTACTTATTAGTTTCTCAGTGCTATTTTAGTGTCAGGATACAAATGATCTTCAATTTTCCATCAGGTTTTTCAATAAACTTTTCCTAATTGGAGACTATGGTGAGTCAAGAATGCATTTTACACACTCAGCTTGCCGTACATCATAGCATATGATAGTTTAGCACAGCCTACAGTAAATAGCCTCAGAACACTTCCATTAGCCTACATTTGGACAAAACCACCTCGCAACACAGGACACTGTAGAGTATCCTTTGTTTACTCTCTTGATTGCGTGGATGACTGGGAGCCATGGCTAACTGCACTGCTCAGCATTAGAAAAAGAGTACGTTGCTGCATGTTACAAGCCCAGGAAAAGATCAAAACTCAAAATTTCAAGGATGGTTTCTAATGAATGCATGTTGATTTTGTACCATTGTTAGGAAAAAAAATTGTTGTCAAACCATCTGTGATTTCTTGGGCATTCACCCACTACAGAAATGTCGTGGGTAGATGCATGTGATTGGCAAGGTGACGTTTTAGCATTCCAGGGTCTCAGCATCACAGAAAATACATCTTTATTGAGAATAACATGACTTAAACCATGCACATCTGGCAATTAATAAGCATATGGTGATTGTTACTTTCCATTCGCTTCATTTTGAGAGGCAGTATGCTATCGTACAATGAGTTTTAACATATTTCAGGTAGACATGAAACTGGGTTCCAGGGCATGGGGGAGGCTCAGCTCCCCCGCTAGGATGTGTTCTTCCAGGCTCTCAGTTCCTCACTCACCCAAGAATGGGAGAGAGAACCCCACCGTGCACGGTGAGCAATTAAGTAAATATTGGACCCCAAAGAGTTTTGCAGAAAGTGATTTATTTAGGCATAGAGAGAGAAAAAGGAGAAAGAAATAGGGAGAGAGCAGTTTCCACGATATCGTGGAAGGGGATCCAGAAATGGAGTCCACCCGGATGTGGGAGAAGGGGACTTTTAACCTGGGAGTAATTCCTGCCCTATTCAAATTTTCTGTCCTATGTCCTTCAAACTTCTGCTGGAGTGATTGATCTTCGATTTTTTTCCTGCCCACGTGAAGGTTAAACAAAGACCTCTAGTCTCCGGGATGGAGATGTGGGTGCGGGTATGGTGCTGGGAAGCTCTTGCATTTGAAACTATGCGCCCCTTGTGGACCTGGAAAGAGAATGCATTCCCTCAGACAGCTATCTGAGTTCCGTGGCGGTACCTCAGGCTGATGCAGAGGAAAGCAAGGGAGATGAGCAAGTGCAACTCTATGCCACTGTCTTCCACAAGTCCCTGAGCTCTGACTCTGTTTCTAGTACAGGATTGCATGGGGTGGGTGGCGGGAAGCCTGGAAGGAGGTAGGGAGAGGGAGGAGCGTTTAAGGCCATTAGAAGAGCAGAAGAAACATTGGCTTGAATTAAGAAATCTAAATTTTCATTCTGACTTTGTTACTTTCTCATTTTGTGAAATGGGCACATTATTTAACTTTTTGAGTATCAGTGTCCTTAATCTTGAAACAAGAATGATCATAACTACCCTTTGGTTAAAGGGAAGCTTTAATGAAATAACATATGTAAAAGACTTAGAAAATCATCTGACAGTTAATGGTTTATTTCTTATTTATGAATATATTTTAGAGCATTTATCCATAAATTTTTTAGAGCCCTTTTCCAGTGACTATGCTGAGGATTTCATGATTTAATCAAATAGGATCCACTAGCGAGTTGAAAGGAGTAGACAAAGGGAAAATTAGAGGCCCAAGATAGGAGTTGGAGTTAGATTTTAAATGCTAATATACTCCCACAGAAGTCAGGTGAGCCATATGAGGCACTGAGTCTTATAGACAGCCGATATCACAAATATGCCTTTGTCCTCCAAAGAAAAATACAAAACAGAGTTTTGAAATATTCTGCTTCATCTTAGCTATAAAATAATTGTTATGTTGATAACTAATGATTTACCTACCTCCTCCTTTTCCAAAATGGACTTGCAGAAGCTCATTTCCATGCTAAAATTAGAGGAGGCTTGAGAAAGAGTGGAAAAAAAAAATGATACACTTTTTACATCAAGGAGTTCCTACAGAACCCATGAACATTTATATAGTTCTAGAAAACTGTGCTGTCACCTTGCTCAGGGGACCAACAGTAAGATAGGAGTTGGGGCTACAGAGTTAAAATATGGGCAGCTCTAACAAGGAAGGGAAAATAGTCATAGTTATTTTATGAAGATACACAATGCACAAGCACACATATATTTTGGTATGGAGTTAGCTAACTTAACAAAACCTTTCAACATTCAATGGCTCTACCAAAATATCACTCATTCTCTCTCTGGAAATAAGTGGATGAGTTCATAGACTCCTTCGATCTTGTTACTCTTAGTCCCCAAAAGATTTTCACGGCTGGCTCAGCAATTTTCTGCATTTTAACCAATGAAAGGGGAAAGAACATAAGTTGAAGGTAAAATTTTCCTTTTAAGCAAGTGATATGGAATTTACACACATGACTTCTGCTCACTTTCTTTAAGAATGTAGTTACAAGGCCGCAACTGGCTGCTAAGGAAGCTGACAGGTATATCCAGAAAAATTCCATTACTCTATGGAAGAAGTTTAGAATGGATTTTGGTGGACAAAAGGCAATCCTCCCTACCCTGACAGTATATATATCCAGCGTGATTCTAATTTTGTTCTATAGTTAATCTAAACATTTGATTTTCCATTCTTAATCATAAGGCTAAGAGCTTATATGATGAATGTGATGTTATTGTTTCCATTTAGTTTTTATGTATTGAAACAACTCAAAACACTTTGAAAGCAGGCTGACAAGAAGTCCACTAACTTTGGGGTTAGTAAGTGGCATGTAATCTTTTTGCCACTACTTTTATTTTTATATTTCAAAATCCCATATATAATTTATGTATTTATTATTATAAATGTATTATTAATATGGATAAGAATTTCATAACTTCTGTCCTTAAGGACATTAGGAATTGATATTGACATTAAGAATTGACATTAAGGATTAATATCATCCTTAATGATATTAAGGATTTCTATAGTAAACTAAAAGATTTTTACATTATCATTACTAGGGAATGAGACACAATGTATCTCTAGTTGTTTATGGCATTCATTGCCATTATGAGATTGGCACCTTTGGACCTGTTCGATATAATTATATTGAGTTATTGGAGAAACATTTATGCATTGAAATATGGCACTAGATATTTCCTTAAGGTGCTGTTACTCTTAGTATTGTAAACCCTCACAATTTTCCAAGCATTCAGATACCCTGACCTGTGCCTCCACTTAACACCTATGTTCCCACCTACCCCCTCATTCCACACACATACATGCTTTTCAGTAGTTCACTCTGCTGTCTGAGATGTGTTTAGTCATCCTGAGTTAGTTATATAAAGCCAATAAGATGCCTAAATCTTTAGATTCGGCCTCTATCAATTACATAAACTGAGTTTAGGGTAATATTTTTGTGATCATGTAACATATGCAAAAATTCTTTTCTGCCTATTTTTCACTTAAATTTGAACTTTAATTTTTCTACCTTCTCTCTTTATGAGTCAATTACAAGTTCAAATAAGTCTCAAAAGACAGTACCATAAATTGATGCAGTACCCAATGAAACAATGGACATTTAATTAAAGTATTCTGTATAATACTATCTATCCGTAGAAAGTCAGCTAATATACTTTATATAAATTTAAATCATTATAACCATCTTCCTAGGCTAATTTGTGCATGTACGTGCGTGCGCGCGCACACACACACACACACACACTCAGACCTTTACTTTCAGTGGGACTCCAGTGTTTTTCAAAAAGCTCTAAAATTACAGCATTTAAAACTACAAAGATCATAATTAGGAGGACATTGTTGTCTTCCACCTTGCTTAGACACTGAATTGTCACAGTGAAAGCTAATTTTAGGCTTCATTTTCAGCCCCAAGGAAAATAACAGTAGCTGTACTATAACCTTTGTTCTTGCAAAATCTGTTTTCCCAAGCCAAGTAATGGGTTGATTCCACTATTCACATCCTATCATTCATAATTTCCAAGGTGTTATTAGTCATCTGAGCACGAAAAGAAATGCCACAGTTGGAATACTGCAGCAGGCTGTGCAAATTTAGCCTTGACCTACATACAAGTTTTATAAGAAATAATGAGAAAACTATTTTATTGGCCCACAAAAAAATAACCAACAACAGAAACAAGCTTTTATGTGCTGTTGGATTCTAGAGAATTTTTGAAACACAAATATACAAGGTGAACCAGAAGAATAAACTGAAAGGAACGAAAAAGCAAAAAATAAATAATTTATCTAGCTAGAGAGACTTAAAAATATAAGGGATTAGAAGAAAATCTTTCAAAGCAGAGATCCTATAAAACCTTAACCATATGCTTTTTTTGTCAAAATTGGATTTGTTATGTCACACCTCCATAACTCAGACCTGCAGTGCTTGGAAAATAGCTTGTTCAGACTTACTCCATAATGATTTTCTTAGCACTGTTTTTCAATGCATGTTTCCTAACTTGAGAAAACATTATGGGTTGTTATGAAGCTGCTTTTTTCTGGGTCAGTGAGTAGTTCAGTGAAGCAGAAAATTTTCTCCAAAATGGAGCGAGGATTCACCTGTCACCAGATGGTCAAAATAACTAGCATTTTTATATCCAGCATGGCCATATTTCTTTAAATGAGTTGCTATATAGGTGCCTCAATTATTTAATGTATCATGATTTAAATAGTGTTATATTTTGGACGTGGGAGACAATGAATTGAAAATGACATTGTTTCAGTATAGAAGCATTGTATGCAAATAAGATTGTATAATGAACCAGACTCTACTTCTTTGATAGAAAAAAATGTAAGTTTTCCAGAATTTCCCCCATGTGGATTTAGATCACTATAAGATTCAAGGTTCATTGATAAGAATATATAGGTTTTTTCAAAAATTCTATTTGAGGTGATTACTTCTATTTTTCCAAAATCTTAAATGATTTTATTTGTCTCAATTTGTCTGACTCAACCTGCCGACTGATTCATGAAGACACTGGAAACTGTTTTCAAAAAGCCTAGTTTCTTTGTGAGGGTAGCACACATGAGACATTTTCATAAAATAATAAAATCTGGAAGAATAAATCATATTGTTCTTGCCACTTGTTAGATGTACATTTCTGTAAACAATTATTCAAACAATTATCAGGGTGCACTGCTATTAGTAATTATAGTCACTTCACCACCAGAATTAACATTTATCCTGGGCAAACAGCCAAGATATAAATACCGCCAAGTCCAGAATGATCTTTTTTTGACTCCTCTTGATAAGACTCAATTCCTGGCTATAATAGTTATATGAATAGAGAAGAAATCCTGATCGTAGGCAGTGTTAATTACTGAAACAGATTCTGGATTACATTGTAATGGCTTCAAATGGCACACTCTCTCAAGGAGGTCATGCTTTCTTACAATAATTCCAGCTTGGTTTATAGAAAACTTGCTGTTTGTGTAAAGGTTCAAAATTGAAAATGCAAAAACTAGCCTACATATTTTCTGGGGTTTACTCCTAAATTCTGCAGATTTGGTTAGGAAGATGTCTCTGCTAGCACATTATTAACAAAATAAATTATTTGTAGAAAGTAATCCTTTAATTTTTAGATCATTTTGCTATGGCGTATTTTTGATGCATTTAAAATATTAAAGTTTATAATTCTATATATTTATTATGCCATCTCATTTATCATGTCTTTTAATACGTCTTTGCATCAGAAAATATTGTCACAATAATGCTGCATTTGAAAAATACATCACAACTCTATGATTTAAAACAACAATCATTTCTGGAAAATGGCTGATTAAACTAGTCAAAAGTACTCCTTTAATAATTTTTAAATATTGGTAAAGAATGGATGTGATGAGAATTTTAAATGGCATAATTTAAGACCCCAAAGGTAGCGGCATAAACCACTTCTGTTCAGTTCATGCTGATTACAAGACAGAAAGAGAATATCTTGCTATGCAAATCCTAAGATTCAGGCTAGGCTCTCCTTATTCTTCAGTTACAGTTGCACACATCAGCCTCTATGCGACACCCATGTTAGTAATTAAAATATTAAAGCATTTGCTTAACAGTTGGTCAAGAGCCATTCTCCTGATCCCACTCACCGAGCACAGTAAATCCAGGACACCACATTCCCTCCCCTGGGACCCTTCCCCACAAACTTTTCATAACCCAGCAACTCAAGGTGTCATACCTAGTGTTTCAGGGGCCACAGGACTAAATCAGTCCATAGACAGCATTTATTCTAATCACACAGTGCCCCCTGGGCAGTCCTCATTCTACATAGGAAATTGAAAGTGTTTAATATCACTCATCAGTTTGATCAAGAGCAGACCCTTTAAGTTTTTGGTGTATTCCAAGTAGAGGTTGGATTCCATTGCTCGTGATAGACACTAAAAAGTAGGTTACTTCTTGCAGCTGTCCAGCTCACTTTCTCTAACAATTCAACCCTTGGGAGGCAAAGGGAAAAAGTAACACTTTTGATATTTGGAGTAATACTCAAAATTATCATAACATTTGCCCCTCAGTGTCCTGTAATAATATTTTTTTCCTTTTTTGCCTAAAATGTTTTCATTATAGAAAATTAACTTATTACTAATATTTTAAAATTAACTAGTGTTTGAAATAATAATAGCCAAAATCTATGTTTATTTTAAGCTGAATTAATTTTAAAATTCAATACCTATAGCTTTCTACCTGAGGTATAAAATTATAGACAAATGTATATAAAAACATAAACCAGAAAAAAGAAGACCCAGTAATGACAAGAGTGTGACCATAGCATTTGCAATACATCATACTAATTAAAATCATGAAATATCAAATTTCAGTATTTTTATAATCCTTGCTTACCAGTTTTCTCTTTGGGACAGCACATTTTAAATCATTTAGAAGGAAAAAATGATATCACACTAAGGTGAACAGTAACTTCAGAACTGACCACCTAATTATGAGCCTATCATCAGAGTTCTCTGAACACAAAGGATTGGAAGGAGAGAGGAAAGTGGAAGATCTGGAAGGTGGTTATGCTTTTTAAGGCCTCAAATTCCATGTGATTCTCTGACATCTGTGACTATCACAGGACCCTAAAGGCCTAGACATGAGTTCTCCTCTCACTAGATATTTTCCCACAAATAAAGGCTTCTAACCTTATAATTGCCCTAGAAGCCAGACATTGTATATCCCAGCTCATCCTCAATCTACTGGGTTTCATCTCCCTGCCAGACACAAAATATACACATAAGCCAATCACGTGTTCCTAAGGAAACCAAAAGTCATCCCACTCTGTTGTCACTACAAACCCTTCCTCTTATAGTGCCTCACTTTGTTTCTGAGCGCAATCTTCTGTGTAGTTCCACATGTTCTACAGTGTCTACCTCCCCTGAAATGTGAATATATGGTACAATTTGCCAATTATATCTGTCTAGTGACATGTGTTGTAGGTTCAGCCATTTTGAACTATATAAGGTAGAGCATCTGTCCTTCACCAATAGGCTGAGTAAGTGTGAATCAGAATAGGGTAAATAGACTGATGTGATTGCTGTTTCAGGAGGAAATACCACAATTTAGAAGAGGCAGGGGCCATCAACTATGAAATTCCAGTCCATTTTATGTTAGATACTATGCTTAACGTCTGTGTGCTTTGCCAAGGCCTACAAAAACATTTGAAAAACGTTAGCTCCAAATGCAAAGACAAAAATGTGAAATTAAACTTAATGAAAGATGGATTAAATCTCTATAATATATAATAACTAAAGTCTTTAATAGTTACATGTCAATTAAGTTTAATGTGAAATGTGAGTATATTTCAGTGTGTTTATGATGTGGAGATGAATGGTACCAGTAAAATTTCCCTAGGAAACAAAATTATTCAGAACTGGGAAAACTGACTTAATAAGTAAATATTAGTTCACAGAAATTCAGAAAATAAAAACTAGAAATGAGCTGAGCAACAAATGACTTGCACAAAGTAAGAGAAAAAAGGAAAAGCCTCAGTAAGAAGAGAGGGCCCAGTAAAAGACAAAATACATTACTATAGACGTGGAGAATTGTTTTCCAGAGGGCTAAGGAAGGGTCATTTTGCCTGCTAGAGAATGTCTAGTTATATTTAATAAGAGAAAACAGTAAGGAAAAGAAAACATACATTCTCTCCTATCTAATGTACTCTTGGGTTAGAAAATAGTGAGATCCCCACATTGTGGTCAGAATATTTGTAACATATATTCGGATCTTCCATCCAACAACCTATTTCAAAAAAACAAAACTGAACTAAACTAATATAACAACATAATGACATAGGGCACTGTTTAAAGGGCTATTAATCCAGCTTCTTTCAAACCATTTCAACTGAGAGTAAACAAATAGTAAATGAACAGTACCAGAATGAACACTACAAACCAAAACTCTTGGCGTCTTTTCCAACTAATATAACTCAAATGAAATAATAAATATTTTTTGTGCAGACAGAAAGATGGTAGCAGTCAACACTAGGAGTCTGAGTGAACGTACATAATATGGCATCAGCTTTTTGTTATAGATTTACCTTCACTTATTTTCTCATCCTTTGAAACTAATCTTCATCACTAATATATATATTTTTTCTTCCTCTGCTCATCATTGCTCTTCCGTGTTTTAAACAGTGATTGTCTTTTCCATGAACTGACTGAACATATTATGACCCATATAAAATAATCAATGTATTACACATACACTGTCATCAATGGTGTTATTATATTCATCAAGCTGGAATATAATGCAAAGAAGTTACCTGTAACATTTATTTTAAAATTCACACAAACATTTGTAGCTCTTGTAATATTATTTCTCCTAAATCTTTAATTTGAAAAAAAAGTCAATCATTTACTTAAATAGCAGGATTATATTAAGGATTGAAAACAACTAAAATAAACAGTTTAATAAAGAATTTTTTAATTTAAACATGGTGAATATTAGAGAAAAAAATCTGTTTTTTGAGAGGTTTTTTTTATAAACAAAATTTCTAAAGGGCTCTCTCATATATGTTTAATGTAGACTTTTTGTTTCAGTAACAGAAACTGTGCTAAAGAGAAATGGTGCATTTTTTGGAAAGTTAGAGTAATAAAAGGTTTAAGTCACCAAAAGGTTGACTGCTAACTTTAATTTAGTCTCATCTATTTAAATGGTTGCATTATAGCTGACAACATTTTGTGACATATACTGAGTGTAACGATTCATTTATTTTTTTCTGCTCTAGTAACTGCATCATAAATTATCATTAATGTCTACCTAAAACTCAGTAAGAAATCATCCTTGGCATATTAATCTATACTCTATTAATAGACAAATTTCAATGTCCAGTATAAATTTTCTGCTTTCATTTTCATAATGCACACACAGGCGAAGAACGTTTACAAGATTCTAGTACCCTTTCTAATATACACAATATTTAACCATTTAAGTGCTTGAAATTATAAAAGAGCTTTAGGTTCATTGTCTGTCTATAAACACAGAGTACTAATATTTCTGTTATGTGATAATTTGAACTAATTTAATTTTTAACGTTATATTCTTGATATTGACTTATAATTTTATAATTGTGTATTATAATAAATATGTCTGAATGACTAAGGGGCAGATGTGTAACTAATTCTGAAAATATTAAAACATACTATAAGAACGTTGTAATTTTTAAAGTGGGAAACAAGTACAGGAAAAGACAGGCAGATAAACCAAGAAAAAGAGAAAGAACAAAAGATCCTGAAAACAAATCTTGTTAATGTAAGAATTAAAACTATGAGAAAGGGTAGCATTTCAGATCATTAGAGAAAATGTACACTTAAATGTAAATAAAAATACTAAAAACACCCAAGGGAATACAATGGGCATCTACAAAATCTATGGGTGGAATTAGTAGACTTTATTTTTAAAAAGAGTTTTAGACATAAAAATTTTACATTCTCAACAGGCAATGGTTAACATTTTAATATTTAAAGAGGTTTTAATAAAATGAATATATCAATATAATTGACAAAACAATTTACAAAAGAAAAAATGTAAATAATGAATGTGACGAGGATTCAAACTCATTTGTAATTTAAGTAAAACTAAAAAAAGTAATGTGCTTCCTTTTTCATTACTGATTTGACAAAATGGAAGAAAAAAAGGAAAAAGAAAAGGAAGGGAAGAAAGAAAGAGGTAGGGAGACAAAAGAAGAACAGGAACACTGAGGGATAGATAGCAGAAAAGAATATATGATGGAAAGAAAGGAGAGAAAAAAGGAAAATTCTTACCCATGATTAGGCAATGTATTAAAAAAATTGACAATTTCATACAATGTTAAGAGCGGTAAAAACTGACACCAGATATCTGCTGCAAAATTTTTTAGTATATACATCTCAAAAGTGTGTATATAGCTCAGCTTTCTAGGAATTTGTATTAGACAAATCAAGGTTGGCATAAATATTTACTACAAGATGATACAGCATTGTGTTTATGGAAAAAAAGTTGCAAGCAATCTAAATGACTGATTCAAGAAGTTCATTTAGAAAATTATAACATGTACATATGAGTTGCAATTTCTAAAAATAATGCTGTCAAAAAGTAATGAAAGATGATTAAGATTATTATTTAGTGGGAAAAACATAATAATACTAATATAGCTTACAAAATAATTACATATTTCATTTGATAGTATACATTATATATTATTTATATGAAATTGCTAACAGTGGTGTCAAGTACATTCATTCAGTTGTAACAAAATATAATAAACTCAGTGGTTTTAAAAAAATAGAAATTTATTTCTCAGAGTTCTGGAGTCTGAGAAATCTAAGATCAAGAAGCTGACAAATCTTATGTCTGGTGAGGGGCCCCTTTCTAGTACATAGATGGCCATCTTTTTACTGTAATGTCACATGGAAGAAGCTACAAAGAAAGTATACGGAGGCTCAGCCCCTGTTTTATAAGGATGCTAATCATGAGGGTTCTCTCTGCATGACTTAATCACCTCCCCCATACCCCACGTCCTAATGCCATCACTTGGGGTTAGGATATCAATTTATGAATTCTGTGGGGACATAAACATTCAGACCATAGCAAGTTGTTATAATGGAATGGGATATTCTGGTTTGTTTTTCTACACTTGTATGTTTTTTTAAATAAGGTATTCACTACTGAAGCTTTAGGCAAGAAAGTTGCCTTGTGGGTTTCGATAATTTGTTGACAGAGAGTTTGTAAGTATACTTTTCATGTTTAAATGTTTTTCTATTAGCAATAATTTTTCTATACAAATAGCCTATTCTTGTTTTTATATCTCAAAATTTCTAAACATCGGAATGTGATATTATATCTAGGTATCTGCCACTAGAGGTGTAACTGGAAGTAAAAATGTATGTTTCTTACTAAAAAAGGCATTTGATAGCTAATAATAATAGTGAATATTTATAGAGGACATATATACATATATATTAGGCACTAATCAAAGTATTTTATATATGTTTTCAATAGTTTATATAACTTTATTTTTTCAGTCAATATAATTTTTATTGCTATTTATTATAAAATTATAACTGCTCTTTCAGGAAAAAATATTGATTTCCCAAATGTTATAAAGTCACACTCGAGAGTAGAATAATTTTTTAAAAATAAGTTAAACAGTAAGGCTAGCACTCAAAATACTATGAGCATACCCTCAATACCATCAACAATTAATTAGAGCTACGTTTAAAAACTAAGACCAAAGAAGAAACACTAGCTAAGGAAAACACAGGTCACACTATATACTGATCCACAACCCCTTTCCTTACTAGTTGTTCCCACTCTAAAATTAGTATCTCTAAAATGAGTATTTTACAATTTGACAAAGTTTTTCATTTTCCTCAGGACTCCTATGCACTTCCAACTGCCAAGATTTTTACAATTTGTTTCCTCTGCCACTTAGATTTGATGGCCTCTTTTCATTAATTTTTCACCAAAGCAAATAACTGTATACTTTCTTTTAACTTTGGATGATACTAAATCGAAGCTGATAATGACTAACATGTCATGTCCTTGGTTCATAATAGATGTGAATGACAGCCATTTCTGAAATCTGAATGAAGAGTGACTAGTCACTAGTTCTAATAGGTTAGCCTAACTTTCATTCAATACTGTCAAATGATCAGGATTCTACTAAATCCCAAAGAAGACTTGCCAAGTAATTTAATTTTCATTTTCTTACCATCCTCTATCCCACTAGGATTTACACATTCTTCTCAAAGAGCAGTTAGTAAATATTTCAATATCAAAGGCCTTTTTGAAAAAAGAATTTAAAAATGTGGAAACCATCACCATAAAAAATATACTGCATCACTGAGAAATAGGCTAGGATAAAGCAAAATCTAAAACTTAAAAAAGATAGAAGATTGTTTCCCTTTCATGTAATAATTTGGAGATAGGCAGTCTAGGGGTACCTTGGCATTCTCACGAGCCAGTATTATCTTATGGCTTACTGTGCAAGGTTTCCATTTCCAAGGCTGCTCGTTGTATCAGGAATAACTAGAGCTCTTGTCATTTTGTGTATATTCTAGCCAGCAGGAAAGAAGAAAGGATTGAAAAAGAATATTTCCCTATTCTTTTAAAGCCACATCACAGAGATTTCTTACTTCCATTCAAGTCTCATTGGCTGGAACTTAATTGTGTGACCGCATCTATTGCAAGAAAGGCTGGGAAAAAAAACATCTAAGGAAGAGTGGTAGGATGGACTTTAAAAGACTGCCAGCAGATGCTGCCACATGCACTTCACACATCGTTACACATCTTTGCACTCAAAATCAAGTGGTTTATGAAGCCCTCCCCATGAAGCCTGTGCCAAAAATCCCTGTCACACAGATCCAACAATAAGAACCCCTACTCACAAAATAAAAATTTTTATGGTCTCGGATGCCAGGCTTATGACTTGATAGTCCTCTTGGGCCACCCTTTATAATAGAGACTCCACCAGATGCTCTTTCATAGTTACAAATTATCTGTAGCTAATTTATTTTTATTCTCTTTGACTTCATCCTGTGTGGCACAAACTTCAGCCTCACTAAAACATTCTTCTCATTTCTAGTAGAATACAGGATATGTTTCACATATACCTGCCATCAATTCCTCTAGGCCATTACCTGGTGATTGCAACTTTTTTCTCCTAGTTTAGTGTTTTGTTTTGATTTCTTCTTGCAGAAATCACAGTTTCAAGCCTCTGACATGAAAAGCTTATTTGAAGGGGCATTTTAACTGTCTTTGCAGCAGATGACTTTTTTAGGGGTTTGAGGGATTTGATGGCTGATCTAGGAAAAAGATATGACCATGAGGTTGCTTTGACCAGTTTGCAGGTAGGGGAAGTGCAGAGGTTACGGTGTGGTGGTTTGGGGGTGTAGGGGAGAGGTGGGGGTGTTGCTACCCTCGTAGGGGTGGATGAAGAAAGAGCTTAGATGTCTAGGTGATGAGGCTTAGAAGAACAGTGGGAAGTCTTTGGACCAGAGAAGCTATAACTGCTAAGCCCTATCTTATCATTAGGTAATAGCTGTCATGTGAGGCTTTATGGAGTATGCAAGACAAGCAGACTGTGAATGATTAAAAATGTGTTTGTTTGGGCCATATTTAAAATAATATGATGTGTAAAAATTTGAGTTTGGAGCCAGTAGGCTTTTGAGCTAAGGGAGTCTCAGCCTGCAGTGAAGAAATAACCTAGGGGCCAATGTACAGAAGCTATCTGTGGCTCATTTATACTCTTAACTGGAAAAAAAAAAGCACAGCACAACTTATAAATTTATAAAAGGAGAGGAGACTTTATGTCTTATAAAAGGTTACAACCTTTAAGGTGGCTGCCATCCTGCAAGCTGGGAAAGGTGCTTCCTTTCAAAGACCAAAGACAGGCACTGCAAAGTAGTAGGGGTTGGGGTAGAAGCTTTACGCTGAAAAGGTTGGCTAAAAATACACTTTCAACAGGTTACAAGAGGAGCACATCACAGAGATTTCTTCTTAATCCCATACTCATGAAGATGGTCCCAACACGTGCATATTGAATAAACACGCGTGTTACAGACAACCCATGTTCACTTTTGGGTGGAGACTTAACATTTAAATGTATTACAGTTAAGCCTTATATATCAAAAGGTTTTCTCAGGACTCAAAGGCATATGAAATATGTAACTTCTATAAACAGGCCAGAATCAGTCCTTGGTGAAGGGTCCTTCTTGACAGGAGAAAGTTATTGAAATCAGTCTCTTGTCCAATCATAGCTGTAGTTATGGCTAGTGAAAAAGGGGCTGGAGTTCAGTGTCTGGCAGTGGATGAGCTGAAAATAGTTTTAATATTACTTAATGTGCTTATCTGGAGGCCAGCGCTTGTTTAGCCTAGAGAAAAAGAAAAGCTTTATAGCATAGTTATGACATAGTTTATTTTTTAAGTGTACCCATGTCAGACTAAACCCTTGCCTGACATGGCCTTTGGCCTTGCTTGTAATTGGGTATCTGATTTCCATAGAGTCTGTTCTGTTGGTCTTATGATCTCTAGGTTAACATTAATGCTGGTCAATTGTATGTAAACCATGAAAGGTATGCCATATAACAAAGCATGTCTGACCTCCCATCCTTTCACCAAGTCAGTTTTTTTTTTTTTTTTCTGGGATCCCTTTGGCCGCAAGGAACTTAGTTTTAAGCTTTTTTCCGGGGGTCCTTTAGCCACAAGGGGTCTGTACAGCACATGGTAGGGGGCGGGATAGGGGTTAAGATTTTAGTTTTAGTTTACAATACAATACATTTCAATCTCGAATTAGACACTGTCTTTACAGCTGAGAACTGCCCTTTCCCCTGGGAAGCAGTTAATGTACTCCGTCTCCAAGTTTCCAAAAGGAAGAGAGTTCTTCAGAGTCCTTAGGCTATTTATGCCAATTGGTGTTCTGAGTGAAAATGAGGAGACTACTGATGAGTTAGGGGCTGATGCAATGGCCTTATGTACCACACAGTTCAGGCTAGAACCCAGAGGCAAAGGGGCTGGCAGGTGCCGCAGCTCCCGTTTCTGAATATCCCATAGAGTCACATGGGTGGAAAGGGCATGATTATGTGCATTATCATTTTGTACTCCAGGAAAAGAACTTTGCCCCCTGCTACATTCTCTTTTTACAGTTGCTCTGACAGAACATGTAGAAAGAAAAGTCATATCAGCAGGCTGCAATCTATTCTCTCCTTACTAGGGAATGCTTCAAGAAAAAAAAAAAAAGATGGCCTGATGAATGTTAAATGTAGTATCAAATTCACTATACTAAACAATGGCGTCTGATAAAACTACAATGTAAGGACGAATTTCAAGAGAAGTTGATTAAATGCTGAAAGGCTTGAAGATAAGGTGTTTCACCTGCATTTCTGAACCATTTCTGAAACCCATGAAATGAATGCTAAAGCTGACCATCAAGACCTGAGAAAGAGCAAAATGGTATGATAAAGAACACCTACATTACAGTGAATTAAATGACATGGGAAACTTGCATATATTTCTAGATTGATAATAATGTACTTATTTGCTTTTGGAAAATGCTGCTATCAATTTTCTTTGAGATTTATAGAATAGCTTTTCCCTGAGCTTCACAGGGTATTCTAATAATTTAGTTACCCATCTTAAGTACACAATTATATAATTATTTTTAAATGTTTTCTTCCTTTAAGCACAACAGTACGTTTATTCTGCCACAATCGATTTGCTGATTTTGAATTTAGATGCATTGTTTTGGAAATATAGGCATCTATATAGGATTTAAATGACACCATGATTTCCTTTATCTGGAGATGTGAAGCCTTGTACAGCCTTGGAGACTAACAGGGGCCAGAATTTCTTAGGAATAATGAGCAGGGAATGAAATAGTTATTCTGAAAGATACATACAGATATATTTCTGATAATTTCCTGAGAAGAAAAGAACACACTGTCACTTTTCTGCACATTCAAGAGACGTTCTGTTAGTGTTTTGATCTCCTGTTTTATAGCAGGCCAAAATAGAAGTCTTATGGTAATAAGTAGATCTAGGTGCAATGCAATAGGGACCAGAAATGTAAAGTATAGCTTATAGGTATCAGCACTGGTTGGCATTAAATAATATATATTTAAGTTTGCATAGATATTCTTTTCAAATGTCATCGCGATGATGCCAGTAACTTTCCAAGTGCTGAAATATTGTCCTAAATTTATTCTGACATTTTCTGTTTTCCATATATCTTATTCATGTAGGTATATCACTTATTTAAAAATAAGACTATTTTTAAATAAATAGAAATAGAAATACCATTCATCAGAAATAATTTTTGGCTAAGTCTTTATGCCAAAAAATAAAATGACTTCAATTTTTTAGATAATCCTCCAACCTTATTTTAATACATATTGCCTCAGTAAATGCTAACATAGTATTCCACACGCTAGTCTGTGTGCTCTTGGATGTCAGGGAGCATGTCCTCTTAATCTTCCCCATCCAAGCACTTAATGTAGTGCCTGGCTTCTAGTAGTATTCAATAAACATGGTACCACATGTAAGAGTGGAAAAAATATATGATTAATGCTAACCCCAATGCAACAGGGATATACGTCTGTGCTGTTTACACAGAACAGAGCCTGGCAAAATAAATATTTCTTAAATGAATGAATGAAGTTGCATTAATTAAGTGTATATTCTGAAGTTAATTTTTAATTTCTAAGGACTTTGGTCTTAGAATTTTTTTTTTAATATCCTTATAGCCATGATTAACAGTTGCAGTTTTCAATAAATACAATTTACTAGAAAAAGCTAAGAGGTACCCGCTCACATCAATTTAAAGACTCTGTATTACATAAGTCCTTAATACATTCTATCATGGGTGAAAAAAAAATACAGACCCCAGACTCATTGCCAGAGCAATCCTCTACCTGCTATGACAATTGGGGAGGAGTTGGTGAGAATATGGAATCCAAAAGTGTTAAATAAATAATACTCCAGACAGAAATAGTATGCAATTAGTCTAATATTGTCAGCCTATAGCACGATGTTAGTAATTAAAGTTGCAGTGGTCTACTGTATTGACACATAACCTTGACTTAACAGAAATTTTATCTGGAATTCCAGTCACTCTAGTACTGAGTTATAAGTGATACTACTATTCTCTCATCATTGTGTATAAATTGTGTATTGAAACGAAAGCATTTCCCAGGCGTTTTGCATAGTGTTGACCTTCTTCATATTAGAAAGAAAATTATCAAAATACAAATTCAAACCAATAATGTTTCTATTCAGCCAGACTAAGAAAAGCCAATAGTGGACAAAATTACTAAAAATAATAAGCAATGCCTTTAAAAATATTTCTGGTTTTGCTTTATTTTCCCTGTCTTTAATTATCAGGTAACAAAGTATTAGCTGTGTTTATTTTCCAGTCTATATTTAGATACAAACCCTTTAATAAAATCTTTACAATTTTGTGCACAGAAAAGCAAATCTCAGAAACATTTTTCCCCTTTCTACATATCCCTAATCTGGCTCCCTATGTCATTAATGGTGCTGAAACTAGGATGTGAGTATAATTTCAGCCACTTCGCATAAGAAAGAAGCTTTTGGAAGAGCATGCATTCATTGATTCATTTATTTGCTCTAAATTAATAGCCAATTATATTCCAGACACTGTGCTAGGTGATGATGTTACAGTGATGAGCAGTAATAGAACGGATCTTTGTGATAACAGTTGTGATGAGTATCACAGCAGTAACCATCCTTGCTTCTGTGGACATAGGTACAGGAATTGACCCGACAGAGAATACCTCCTTAAGAAAAGACAAAAAAGATCATAGAGCTGAGAGTTAATATAAGCATAAAGGGTAGGAGAAACATTTTGGGTAGAGGAAAGAGAAAGGAAAAATCCCCATTACAGAAGTAATATGTCACTGCGAAAAAACTGGAGGGAGATCAGTGTAGCTGGAGCACAGAGAATGCAGGAAAAGGGCAAGACTGTGGGCTGCTCCCAGGATTCATTTTTCTTTCTTTTTGCTTACAGAGTAAATCTTATTTTTCAGTCATTCTTGGTGTTAATGTCGGTAACCATTAATGTCGGTAACCAGTCAGTTCCATTGACTGGAACTGGTCAATGAAATGTGATTACATATAACCTGTGCTATTTCCTCCTCAAATATTTTAAGAAGAGGTTGTAGCCTTTCAGGATATCATTCTCCTTGAAGACAAGACTTTGGGACTGATAGATCTACAAGAGAAAATGTAATCTGTGTCTCTAAATTAATGAATAGGAAAGAAGGCTAGCTAATCAGAATGCCTGCTTTGAGCTGTTATAAGTGAGAAATATATTTCTGTGATGTTTGATACCATATATATTTTTGTTATTTTAATTCAGCCCAATATAACTAGTATGGAAATGTGCAGATTAAAATGAGATACTGCTCTGAAAAAAATATATATGGTACTGAGGAGCAATCAATGATATATTTTGCCAGAAAGCTAGAGATTTCATGTGATGCAGTTGCAAAATATATATTAAAATATTGTCTAACATTTTAGGAAAACAGGCATGTGCCTTTTGAGCCTCTAATTTTAGGAAAGCTATTGGAAAGAAACAAATTTTAGTGCCTTCTTTTGGCTTCTTGATGCTTATAAAAAAAAGGTATTAAAAGAAAGAGATGAACTCAAGCAAGGAATTTCTGGCCTTCAAAGGGAAATAAAGGAAAATAGAAAGTCCAGAAATTTGGAGGCTCACAAGGTTTGACTGCTTTTGAGAATTCCAAAGAGTAGGAAATAAGACTAGGAGTTTAAGCAGCAATGTCCCATTAAAATTTCTCAGTTTTACAAAGGAACTCACCTCTGTGACAAATAGAAAAGGATATAGCCTTGTCAGCCACGCCTATTATTTTATATAGCCTCAAGGGAGCCATCAATAAATTCAGGGAGAAAGAGAGAGAGACATCAGGGAAGGGAGCAAGGAAATAAAACAGGGTTAAGAACTAGGCTCAGAAAGAACTTTGAGAGTCCTGGAGATGGCTGAAATCAAATGAACCAGATATCTGAAATGTTTTTGGGAAAGTTTATTGGAAAAATAAAGGTCTAGAACATCATTTGATTGTTTGAGCTATACAATAATCTTTGAACTTCAAGCAGTGTTTGAGCAAGATATAGGATACAAAAATGTAAGCCCTTAAATTGGGCACACTCTTGATTTTCAACTTTTGTGCTCATGGTAGAAACAAGGATGAATCTCTGAGAAGCTGGTGCCTTTCACAGAGCACATTCTATATGTAGTCAAGGAAATCCCTCTCCTGCTATGGCTGAAAGTCTTCACAATGCCTGCTGAAGAGGTTTAAATCATTGGTAAAGACAAGTGACTGCTGTGTATTTCATATGGTTAATGTGTTTATTTTCAATATATCTGTCTCTGCTCTTGTATTATACATTGGTACTCTGGGTTGTGGAGGGCAGGCACAAACAACTTGTATTTGATTGACTATGCCGACTATCAGGAAACATAATCTCATTGAGTAGACAGAATCCTGCTTCTTCAAGGTATCTTCAACTTTGAAGTAGATGCAAGCATTCTGTACACATTGTATGTGATTTGGCATTGCTGCTTTTTAGGAGGTGATAAATGTCTTTATATTTGAGAAGAACATTAAACATTATATTTGGTGTCCGGAGGACAACAAAAACTGACCAACATATCACTTTTGCAGAGGCTTTCTGTGCTTACCAAAAATTCATATCTTCCTTTTTTTAGCTGCAATTAAAACTTTCTTTGCACTTACATGTGCCCATATGACTAGGTTCTTTTTTTCTTATAAAAGTTGAATATTTTATATTATTAACTTCTTAAAAATTTATTTATTATGCTTTAAGTTCTGGGGTATATGTGCAGATCGTGCAGGTTTGTTACATAGGCATACACGTGCCATGGTGGTGGTTTGCTGCATCCACTGCCCCATCATCTTCATTAGGTATTTCTCCTAATGCTATCCCTCCCAATCCCCCTACCCCCTGCTATTCCTCCTCTAGTTCCCCACACCCCAGGCCCTGGTGTGTGATGTTCCCCTCCCTGTGTCCAAGGGTTCTCATTGTTCAACACCCACTTATGAGTGAGAACAAGCAGTGTTTGGTTTTCTGTTCTTGTGTCAGTTTGCTGAGAATGATGGTTTCCAGTTTCATTCATGTCCTTGCAAAGGACATGAACTCATTCTTTTTTACAGCTGCATAGTATTCCATGGTGTATATGTGCCACATTTTCTTTATCCAGTCTATCACTGGTGGGCATTCAGGTTTGTTCCAAGTCTTTGCTATTGTGAACACTACTGTAGTAAACATACATGTGCATGTGCCTTTATAATAGAATGATTTATAATTCTTTGGGTATATACCCAGTAATGGGATTGCTAGGCCAAATGGTATTTCTATTTCTAGATCTTTGAGGAATTACCATGGTGTTTTCCACAATGGTTGAATTAATTTATACTCCTACCAACAGTGTAAAAGCATTCCTATTTCTCCACATCCACTCCAGTATCTGTTGTCTCCTGATTTTTTGATGATCACCATTCTAACTGGCATGAGATGGTATCTCAAGGTGGTTTTGTTGACTAGGTTCTTAATGAAAGGTAAACAGGAGTAATATGTGCCTTTTCATAGACTAAGGCTTTTATAAAACAGATCTGTCTCCTTCTATGCAGGTATGTTCCTTACAAAGCTAGATAAAGCTGTCAACAAGGTCTTATAGGAAAAGCAAAGTCACAAGAAGAAAAAGAGCATAAGTCTCTGAGTCATTGCATCTGCCTGGGGAAAAAAATCACTCTCTGATGAAGAATACTCACCATGGTGAGTTGAGTGAATGAAAATTAATGTCTAATAAAATCAAACCATTATATATTCTTGTCTATTTTTCTATAGACATGATAGCTTACCCTATTATGACTAATAAAGAGGACATAGTAATACACAAAGATGGGACTAAAAAGGAAAAAGACCGTGGGGGTCTTATAAACTAAAGTGATGATATTTTCCCATTTGCCTGGCAGAGTCTGAATTTAAGGCCAAAGTCCTAAAGTTTCATCCAGTCTAATTTTATCCCAGATTTTTCATTTTTAATGAGGTATTATTAATAACCTCTGATAAGTTTGGGAACTTCTACTTTGTACATCCAGCATCTGCCATGTATTAGTGCTAAGAAGCACAGACAGCAGAGTCTTCCACTAATATCTATTTATTTAAACCTGAAGGATGACAAGCAATAAGCGTGAAGTCTTTGCCAGATTTTTTCCACATGTAATATTATAGAGTCCTCCTTTTACAGACACCACATAGGGTGTCCACTTGTAAAATGAAGTATGCTCAGCCATAAGCAGCTTGGGAAAACCTCCTAAATCTTCTCTCTTTGGGTGAACTCTTGAACACTGCTTCTCAAACCTGGCATTTAGTATATGAGGCATTTTCATGACAGTCTATGACATCAGCCTGTGAAATATGCCTGAAACTGCCAAGCAGCCAGTTGAGAAAATCAGTGAGGACTAAGGGAAATGTATACATTTCCAAACATGTAATATATGTTGGAAAAAGAAGGTAAACAGCCCTGCTCAGATTCATATTAAAACTGATCTGAACATTCTTGCTACAGTGGTTTTGTGATTTATTTTTTAGTATAAGACTGTAATTATTTCTTAATTTTTTTGTTTGATAATGCTATTTTTCTTTTGTAAACCCTTTTAGCAGCAATGTGCTTAAAAATTTCATGATTATAAAAAACAATAAGAATTGAATTTGTGTTACTGACATAAAATGTGGTTCCAACTTTCCCATTCACCATGGGGGTTGTGCTGATATCACTGGACACAAAGAAACCAAAAAAAGGCAAATCGGTTCAGATGGCATCAGTAGCAATTCTAAACGTTAGCTATCTAGAGATGATTGCACCTGAAGATTGTGACGTAACACATGCTGCAGTGGAAGGTGTATTTATGCGTCACTGTAAAGTACAAATTTCATTTAGATCAAGTGATTATTCATACAAATGGATTTTGCACATCTTTAATTTCAAGAAAAGCTGTTAATATGTTGACTCTATTAGCAAAAGGAAAAAATTAAACAGCAAAATGAGGCTAATTTTATATAATTTCATCTTGTACTTTGAACAGAATTCATTAATTGGATTTCTGCATCCAAAATATGGAAATACAGTAAAACATTCAAAAGTTTTTTCATTCAAAAGTGAATCCATCTGACATTGTTATGACTGCTATTTAAATTCAGTTTTTAAGTTAAACCTTGAAGAGAAAACAACTATACAATTTTAGATAAAGTACACGTCTTCCTTACACACTGCTTGGGGCCAAGAATTGTTTTATACCTCAAACAAATAATGTTCTAGACTTTTGTTTATTTCCAGCAAAATTCTGCAAAAGCAATTTAGGCATATGATCCTTTTGATTTCAGTCATCTCCATGTACTAACAACTCCTCTTAAAGTCATTTTCTATCTGAGATAATGGGAGGCTCTTCAATCCAAAGTAATAGAATCTGGCATTCCCAAAGATTAGTTGTAACCTGCCATCACCCGTAGACTGGGGATGTAACATGCAACACCACTGCCTAGAAAATGGAACCACCCCTCATAGGTTTGCCCAAGGACTGGCAAGCAGTACACCTCTTCCTCCTTCATTATGCCTAAGCTTTCTCTGAGGCCAGGCTATCATCTCAAAGAAAAGGAAGAGAAGAAAGAAAAAAACAAGGAATATGTGAAGTATTTATGAGTAAATATCAAATTATATTTAAGTAGCAATTTTAAAGTATGTTTTATTTTTCATCTGTGCAAATGTGAACTTCAAAGCCATGTGAGAAATTCATAGAATATGAGCTATGAAATTGTTTCATATTGAGTAGAGTGGGTTACATTATCAATGCAAACACATCACTCCATATCTCTCCATAATAAAGGTCACCACACGCCAACTCCTGCATAACCTGTGACCCTATTGGGTAAATCTTTATATTTCCCACAGAGAACACTTAATTTCAATCTATGAAAGATGACTTTTTTCTAATTCAGTATATTAAAATATTACTTCCAAGCTTTTCTGATTACCTTGAACTGTATTCTGCATAAACTGATTGCTTTTCTATAGGTCATTGTTTACACCAATACCATGGAGCCTGAATTCAGGCTACACATTAGCAACTAGAGTTAACCATCCTCATATGCAACACTGTGCATTGGGTTCTCAAAATGTAGCAAGAATGGTTAGCCAGTCAATATGCAGATTATTCCAGTTGCTCGTGCCAAAAGTCTCAGAATCATTGTTTACTTTCCAGCTGGGTTAATAATCAAATCCATCTCAAATCCTGACAGCTCTATCTTTAAATATATTTACATCCTGACCAATTCTAGAGTTCCTATCCTAGTCTAAAGCACAGTTAGTTTTCACTTGCACTATGTTATTAGCAAGCATTCCAACTTGTGCTGTAACTCAGATCAGATTCTTCATTTGATTTTCATTTGATTTTCAGCAAGCTCAGCCCTTCAGATATAAGAGATAAGAGTCTCTTTGGGGGATACTAAAAAACTTTCAAGTCATTATGCCTTGCTTGAGCTAGAAATTCAAATCCCTGAGCTCATTCTTTTCTTTAACCACTTTGTCCAGCAACATTAAGAGCAACCAGCCAATCTCATTATATTCATCAGTTTTCCAAAAATTTTTGAAAATATCATATACACGGTTACCTGGTTCCTGCTTCTTATGAGTGTTTTTGCATATCTCTGTGGCCAAATCACATAGGAATTATTACTGTTCTCTTCAGTATTGAAGAAAGAGCTATTAGCATCTTTAAATTTAAACAGGTTAAAGTCAATTCCACAAATTCCAGAACCAGTTCAGAAAACTCATCCTTAAAATTCTGTTTTTCTATAATCACTCTCAGTATTAAAATCTATATTAGTTAGAATTTTCCAGAAAAACATAACCAACATAACTAATAGCATATTTACATTATAAACAAATTTATAGTGAGGAATTAGTTCGCTCATGCAGGTATGGAGGCTGAAAAGTCCCAAGATTTTCAGCTGGCAAGCTGGGAACCCAGGAAAGCTGGCATTATAGTTCCAGTCTAAGTCTGAAGGCTGCAGAATCAGGAGAATCTTGGAGCAACAGGAGCTGATAATGCAAGCTCCAGTCCAAGTCCAAGTTCAAAGGCAGGAAAAGACTACTGTTTCAGCTTGATACCAGTCAGGCAGAGAGAGTAAATTCTCCCTTACTCAGCTTTTTTGTTCTAATCAGACCTTCAAAACATTGGATGACACGTTAGCAGAACAATTTGCTTTACTGAATCTACTGATTCAAATAATAATATCATCCAGAAACACCCTCACATATTCAGAATAATGTTTAACCAAATATCTGGGCACACCACAGCCCAGTCATGTTGACACATAAAATTAACTATCACAATCATATACAACATGAATCCCTGATGGTCACTTCTTAAATTTCACCACATCACTTTTTCCTATGCCATTTCCTTGCTGTTCCTCATGTACGTAAGATATATTACCACCTCAGGGCCTTTGGATTTACTCCTTCCTGCAGCTATAATATTCTGCCCTCAAATATACACATGGCTTGCTCCATTACTTAATTTTGGTCTCTGTTGTAAAATTAACCCCTCAAAAAGAACTTCTCTTATCATCCTAAAATATAGTAATAACTTGCACTAATTGCATACACTGCTTGATATTAAACCTGGCACTTACCACTACCCCACCTTATTTATTGGTTTAATATTAGTCTCTTCCCATTAGAAAGTAGCTCTATGATAGCAAGAACAGAGATTAGTTTTTAGAGTTTACTGAAGTATTATTTGCTCTTACAATTCCTGACACAGGGGAGGAGCTAAGTTAAAATAGGTGGGTGGATGGATGGATGGATGGATGGATGGATGGAAGGAAGGAAAGAAGGAAGGAAGGGAGGGAGGGAGGGAGGGAGGGAGGGAAGGAAGGAAGGGACCTCATTTGTTTTTCTAACTGTGTATTAATATACCTTTGAGTTTATTCTCCATTATTCTATAAGCAGAAAAGTTAAATTTCAGGCCCATAAAATCAATTTATTCCATTTTGGTTTTAGACCATTTGAGGTACTAATATCTTACTCACAGATCTATAATCTCGATGTCAGGGAATAATTAGGATTTTTCCCTCTCCCTCTTTAATTCTTATTTCTGTGTCATAGATCTCTCCTGACAAATTGCTGCAGAGAGAGAAAGCAGAGACTCATAGAGAGGAGAAACAAGAATGGTGAGATAATGAAGGTTCACACATGATTCTCTCATCCCCAGATGCTTTTCTTCAATGCAACCATACTATTCTCATCTCTAATCCTGGCAGTGTCAAATGGATGATGCTTTCAAGAATAAATATCTCTCAGATTCAAGTGGTATATTATACGGACTTGAGATACCCAGCTGGCTACTCCTCTCTCTACTGTAGGGACTTTGTGGGAGTCCAGATTCTTTTTCTTCAATCCTTAGCAGACTGCCCATGGGAGTCATTGGTGTCACCAGGCAGCCCCTTTCATAGGTGTGTAAAGGGGTTAGAGAATATAAATCAAATCCTCTGTTTTGCTCATTTACCTTTATCTCATATCTCGTTATCTGGGTGTGAGAAGGAAATCAGACTAGTTTTATGTATCAAATTATTGCTACAGACATATTCTTTTATTTTGAGATGGAGTTTTGCTCTTTTTGCTCAGGCTGGAGTGCAGTGGCTCGATCTTTGCTCACTGCAACCTCCACCTCCCAGATTCAAGTAATTCTCCTGCCTCGCCTCCTGAATAGCTGGGATAACAGGCATGTAGACCACAAATGGCCAACTTCGTATTTTTGGTAGAGACAAGGTTTCACCATGTTAGTCAGGCCGGTCTCAAACTCCTAACCTCAGGTAATCTGTCCACCTCAGCCTCCCAAATTGCTGAGATTATAGGCGTGAGCCACTGCACCTGGCCAGATTCTTCACATGCAAGTTAGTTACATAAAATATATAAGTAAGAACAGAGGGAGAAGAGCAAAAGCAGATATCAAAATGTGATTTACTAGGTTAAATAAGCATTGCTATTTAGTATGGTTTTTTGACAAATGTAGGATTGCCTTAACTACATAAAATAGTTCATTTAATTCTCACAATATACACAGATACCATATGATGAGGAACTATGCATCAGAAACATGCTGCCATTTCTTCAAGTTTACATAACCAGTGAGTAGCAGAGCCACTCCCAAACCTATTTCCATTAGACTCTCTAAGCCTTTCATTTTCCACTATTTCTCATCACTTCCAAATAAGTACATTTCTGAACTAGCCAAACCAGGACTGTTGAAGCATATATATTCTATATGGCTCTTGGTTTGAAACTGCTGCTGACCAATAATATACCTTGTTTTAGATTGGTTTTCTTCAATAACCTTTGCAGGAAAATAAATCAAATAATTTCCACATGCTGTTCCTAGGTTTCTCCCAATGTATATTTTTATTAGTCATTCTAACTTCTGAAATTTCGTATATGTTCTTGGAAGAAATTATTATGCCCATATTGATTGTAATTAATTAATCTTTCAGCAATTCAAGTAGCACTGTCAAGTTTCGACTGAGAATATTCTAGTCATTTTGCCCAATCATCCATTTTGCTGTAACATGACATTTGCCTGTGCTAAGCTGTCTGCATTCTAGAGACATCTGGTGAAATATGCTACCACAAACCACATCCTAGTGAGAAATTCCAAAGTGGTTCTGCATACACCTAACTGTAGCCTAGAAAATATTTCATTAAGTAACTTATTACTTACAATAATAAACCAAACAACCCATTTCAACTGACATCTATTCTTTTTCACCCTTCCTGAATCACTCATGATATTGTAGCCTATTTGTGATTTTCTGGTAAATCTTAAGCTTCTTTAAAGCCAAAACACTTGAAATTCTCAATGTTGGATAAAGTTTCCTATGCCACCACCATTATATCCACCAATACTGCTGCCACCTGGAATCATAATATGCACAGAGTAGGCTCTTTAAATTCTTAGTATTACTTCCTTTGCTTCTAGTTCAGCTAATTATTCCCTTCAATTCTAGTGTTAGACATGTAGTTAACGATCTTCCCTTGCCAGGAATAATCTCTTCTCTGTATACCTACTCAAATAGTATAAAACAAAATTAGGGTCCCAGGTCAAACTTTAGAGCCCACAAAAGCGTGAGTTTTAACAAATTGCTTATTTGGTGCCAAAATCATAGATGATTTACCATGTAGACATTTCATTGAAAAGGTAATATATTATGCAGATATGAAGCCCACAAAATTTAATGGACTTTTTTTAAAACAGATATTTACTGTATTAGTCTGTTCTCATGCTGCTGTGAAGAAATACTCAAGACTGTGTAATGTATAAAGGAAAGAGCTTTAATTGACTCTCAGTTCCACAGTGTTGGGAAGTCTCAGGAAACTTACAATCATGGTGGAAGGAGAAACAAACACATCTTTATTCATATGGCAGTATCAAAGTGAAGTGCAGATCTAAGTGGGGGGAAAGTCCCTTATAAAACCATCAGATTTCATGAGAACTCCACTCACTATCACAAGAACAATGTGGGCAAAACAGCCTCCATGATTCAGTTATCTCCATCTTGTCCTGCCTTTGACATGTAGGGATTATTACAATTTAAGATGAGATTTTAGGTGGGGACACAGCAAAACTATATCATGTACCATAAATTACTGTTTTCTCATTATATAATAAACATTGACATAAGTGCTCAAAAGAGCAAAATACATATGTAGAATTTAAAAAGTCCTTAGACTTTATAAATCTCTGGAATTATAAACATTTAACAAATTGTCCATAACGTTTAAAAAGTATTTAATTACCTATAAATCATGCTCTGTATTTTCTTTTTATAATTTAAGCTTAAAAGTAAATTTTAAATGTAGGGTTCATCATGGAAATATTTAACTTATAAGAGAGCTTCAGGGTTGGATTTTCATAGCTTTTTTTCATTTCTGACTTTTATTTAATGAGTGCATTTTATTTATTTTTTTTAACTTTTATTGTAAGTTCAGAGGTTCAAGTATAGGTTTGCTACAAAAGTAAACTTGTATCATTATAGCTATTATTTAAAAGAGAGAAAGCATTATGGAAACAATAGAAAATAGGCAGGAGTACCTCTGGATAGCCTGGGGAATGTAGTCGAGATTTCCAGTATGACCTTAGGCAGACCATTTATAATTTGCTTCAACTTTCATATCTAAAATGAAAGCTATTGTTGGTTTGTTTTTGCAGGGTTTTCTGAGGTGGTTGTTTCAGTAGCTTATTGTTGCTTTTCTCTGAATCTGAGGCTCTCAAATGAATCCAAATGCTTGTTTAATGCAAGGTGAATTTTATTTTTCTGCAGGTACTTTGTGGATATTGTGCCTTTAAATGAAGGGATATACGGAAATTCAAAAATGAAATAAAAAAAATGAAAGCTTATCCAGTCTCAAACTGAGATGTATCTTCCTGAACATAAATTTCAAGGTCAACAGAAATTTGTAGACTATTACCTGTCTCTCTATATTTATAACCCTGCTATTTTTTCCCTGTGAATGAAAATGCACTGAATCTCAGTATCTCTTCACTTCAAAATTTAAATGATGACATTTGCAGCTGACTTTTAAGATTAGCTTGCTTTGATGATTTCTGCTCTTTCTGATGATTCTTTCATTGATGTTATTAAAAATAATTTCTAAATATTTATGAAGGAATAGACCTATGGTACCTCTTTTCTTTCTACCGAAAAAAAATAGAAAGTTTGTGCCTAATATTTCTTTTTCTTTCTAGGCGCACATGTTTTAGAATAGTAGTCTTTAAAAAGATAAGCAAACTGAGCAACTAAAAAATAAGGAGGTGATATCATTTTACTATTAAAAGTTTTATTTTTAGTAAACATATGTCACCTTTGGAAAAGGTGACATATAATATTTGTTCATCCCCTATTTTAAAATAGATCTAATGCTGTTAAAAAGAAGAAAAAATACTCCATATTTTAGAAAGAAATGTATAAATAAAAAGTTTTTTCTTTTTAAAAATATATTTAATTCTGAAACCCAGAGATTTTATTTTACATAGTTTTCAAAGCAGTTAAACTTCTAAAACTGATGGTCTATAAACAAGGAATTGACCAGTCTATGATTATAAATTTGACACCCACGGTCAATATCTTATCATTGCAAATGTAGGATTATGAGATAATTAAAAGAGAATGGATATGATATTATAATTCGGTGTCAAAGTTAAAACCAAATGCTCATGAAGAAGAAAAAAACATTATTTCATGGATTCCAGGTTGTACAGCAAGAGCAAAAGTCACCTGAGTTGTCAGAAGACCAACTTGTTTGTTGAGCAAGTAATCATTATGTGTTTATAGTATGCAGAGAATCTTACTAATCTCTTTTATAAATATATGAGTGAAAGGTCATAGTCTCTAAAAATTAATAGCAAAGAACCCTGCTCTAGTATAGGTGGGTTGGGAAGATTTTCCCAAGGTAGAACCATTTAAATGAATATATAAAGAATATGTAGGAATCACTATATGTTCTGATGTGATGGAGGAAGGTCTCCAGGTAGTGGGAACAATTTGTACAAAGATTCTAAGATACAGAGATCATGAAGCATTAGAAAAACAAAAATAAGTTCATTATAGACAGAGTGTAGACTGAGCAGGGTGAGATGGTAAGGCTACTGTCCTGACATTTCTTACAGATTTCACAAAATGAAATCAATGACTCATGAAGCAAAACTCTGAAAAATTTTAGCAGACTTCAGTTTCTATGATAATTCTAATTCTACATGTCTATTCTTCACTGGTTGATATTTAAAAATCCCTGAATACAATGCATAGGCTTAAGTTGAAAACATTATTTTCAATAATTAAAGTATCTCTTAAACTTATTTCTAATAGCTTTTTCTCTCTTTCTGTCTTCTTCAGCACGCACACCTACACACACACACACGCACACACACACACACACAACTGAATTTTGTTGTCTCATCCTTCCAGGAGATTCAAGTCATCTTTGCTGTCTTCCTTTTCCCCATTACTCTAGATTTAAAGAAAACTTCAATTTAATTAGAGCAAACACATTCCAAATTCCCCAACAACCACAAAACTCCTTGAAAGCTAAGAGTAAATGAATATACAAAGGTTGGAGTTGATTTTATTTCTTCAGGCCTGTGGATTTTATCCCTGTCCAGAGTTTTATTGGTGTTTCCATGTTCATTTTTAAGACTCTAGGTCTTGACTGTGGAAATATTATAGCTTCATGGGGAAGGAATGTTAAGTGGAAATGTCTGCACACCAGAAAACACACAGTGACATTTTACGTAACAGTCACACAAACAAGATTATTTTTGTGGTAATTTATAAAATATCAGTTCTATTTCTATTATATCCAGATATAAACTGCCCAATAAATGTGGGTAAGAGGATATAATAAATGTGTTAGATAACAGTAAATGCGGAAAATGCACTTTGATGTTATTCTGTTCTTTAAAAATTATTCTTGAAAATATACTTTGTGTCAATGCATTAGATGCTTCTCATGTGTGATGTTATAAAATTCTTAACATAATTCTAGGAAGTGGTATTATTATTCCCATTTGATAGATGATGAAAGACGAGGCCTACACAGTTTCACCAGTTAGCACCAAGTTAATAGGCGACAGAACCGAGATTCACTTGCAATACTTTCTAACTTAAAATCCCTTGCTCTTAATGCCATTTTTTTCTAGAAGAGCTCCATTTCTTTTGTTTTTGATCTCAAATTTTAAAGTGCTTTGATAATTGTACATCAGTTACTCTACCCAAAAGTTAATCTCCCTATAAATAATATATAGTTTATCAGTGTACAATGGAGGATTGTATTGATTCTCTTTAAAACAGATATTTCATTGGTCCATAAAAAAAAAAGAAACAATCATTTTTCTGCCACATTTGTTATTTCCTCTTTGTTGTTCTTCTTCCTAAATGCAGGAATTATTATTCCTTCACTAACTCTGAACGGTTTCTTTTAATAATCATATCCAAATACATGGTTTTAAATGTGACTATATTAACAGTCAGTCCCAAAACTCTACCACCAGTCATCTGCCTTGGATTTTAGTCCACTATTTTAAGTCACCTGAATGCCAACCAGATTTATAATCTTTAAGTCATATTTTATTCCTTCTTTCCTGTCACTTTTTGATAGCAGTGATAGGAGCACTGTCATATTGCTTGCTCCATTTTTATTTTAAAAGAAATCCTAAATTTAATTCAATGAAAAGTTAATACATCATTAGTGAACCCTATAAGCTAATTTTCTTTAACAAATGATCATAATTCTTCATAAAACAATAAGTATTTATATTACAATACACATCACATTTTGACCATGTACTTTTTATAATCTTTTTTCTTTGTGATTTCCAATAATGGTAGACTGATGCCTTTGCTGAATCTATGACCTGGTAGGTTTCTTTAAAAAAGAAAAAATAAGAATTTTTTGGTCCAATATAGTTCCATGATTGGAATGTAATTTGTCTTACATATTCCTTGAAAGACTTTCCAGCATAATCAGTGGCTCTGATTTCTTAAGCTCCTGACCTTTTTTCCTTGTTCACTATTCTTATATTGGATAAAACTGACTTCTTATCATTTTGACAGCCCCCAAACTGCTCTCTATTCCCATAGTAGATATATATTTAGTGGCTTGGCCACATTTTAGTGTACAACTATTATTCAGCACTCTATTGTGACTGTGGAAATTTTTAGGACGATTATAGGTCAAGGTTTTCTATTCTTCCTACAGTGAAGAGATGTACTTGTAATGGTCAAGAAGTTATTTCTGTCCTACCTCATGACACTCCCATGGTTCCTGGGAGTTCCTGTTACTAATTTGCTCAGTCTTCCTGTCAATTCTGTGAGCTAACCTGAGATTCTTTAAATATATTCCTTTTTGCTAAAGTTAGAATCTCAACAGACACACCTCTCTAGGGTAGCCTCTATAATCCATTTTGTGAACAGCTGTCTTGTTTATCTTCTCATTTATAAATATAGTCAAAAGTTTAAAGTTTGTGGACTCAGAGTAAAATAGTACTAAGAAACAGAGTATATTAAATGCAAAGATAGAATGATACCTATAAACCTATGACCTCATAAAAATATATTTTCATCTTTCTCAAGAAAATTGACCCAACAATTACAACACTAGTGTTCACCTTCAACACTAGTAAGTACAAATTGTGCTTAGAATTTCCTCTCTAATAACATTCTCCACTAAAAGACAGGAGGAGTGATTCCACTTCTTCATGTAGGAAAATTCAGAGTAGGTCTGGAGCTTTCAATTGTAAATTAAGGTTGCTTTAAAGAATGACAGAGACAGTACTGGAAAAAAAAAAAAAAAGTAGACTATTTAAAGGGTCTGCTCTGGGCCAAATTAAACAATTTAATTTTTTATTATGGATTATTAAAAATAATTAAGTCTATGAAAGAACACGTAATGTTACTGACATAACAAAATTTTAACACAAAGTATTCAAGGTAATAATTGAATATACAAGAATGATAATGATAGAATACACTTACGCAATCATTCTTTTTAATAAGAAGAAAGTTGTACATTGACATAGGAATTTTAAAAATGTTTTAAAGGCACTTGGATATGTTTATGTAAATTTACAAATTTATATATGCATGCAACTATGTGTGACTTATAAAATGTATTACCTCTAAAATTGTGACAGGTTAACAGAAAATTATTCTGAATAAGCAAGTTAAAATATAAGCACTGAACTAAAAACAAGAAATAATGGTTAACATGGATCATATAGAGTGTTTCAGAGACATGTATTAGTTTGTTGGGCTGCCATAGCAAAGGACCACAAACTAAGTGGCTTAAACAACAGAATTTTCTGCTTCAGTTTTGAAGGCTAGAATTTCAAGATCAAGGTGTCAGCAGGGTTCATTCTTTTTGAGGGCTATGAGGTTCCTTCTGTTCCATATATCTCCTCTAGCTTCTGGTAGTTTGCTGGCAATCTTTGGCAGTCCTTGGCTTGTGGAAGCAATATTCTAAGACTGACCATTATCTCCTCATGATGTTCTTCCTCTGTGTGTGTATCTGTGTCTAAATTTTTCTAATTTGTCTAAGAACACCAGTCATATTGGATTAGGACATATCCTAATGGCTTCATCTTAACTAATTATATCTTCAAAAAATTCTATTTCTAAATAAGGTCACATTCTGAGGCACTGGGGAATAGGATTTCAGCATATACATTTTGGGAGGGACAGTTCAACCCATAACAGACATTCAGTGCCATGATACATATAAAAGAAACAATATGTGAATAAACTGAATGCTGAGCATGTTTAAATGTTGACATATCAAATTAACAAAGTAGAATGTGGAATGATTAAAGTTGTAAAGATGATGAGCGTCCAAAATGAAATTATTTATTTTTAAAAAACATTTTTGTTACTATTACAACTATAAAAGCTACATATATGTGATAAATGATTGAAGGAAATATATACAAGTAAATCTAATTAGGGGATTAAGGCCAGGAATTAGGGATGAATCATTAACATTCCTTTTAAAATGTTTATTTAATAGTAATGTAAATATTGAAAAGGGAATTATTGCAGTAGACCACTGAACTTACTTGTTTTTCCTTGGAGAGAGCCTGATTTACAAGCAGAAACCTCAATAAACCACTCCCAATGAGGCCAAAGTCAAAAACAGTCACTTGGGAGCAAGAGGAATACAGTTCTAACAGCAGGAACACAAATTGAGCACATTCAATATTTGAGAAGAATGTGTTATTCTCTTGAAAACTACCTACACACATAAAAACTCAATACAAGTGGCAGTAGCCAATGTGCACAGGGGAGCAACTCTACTTGCCACAGAACAGTCAAGTGTAGGAAAAACAACTAATTTCTGTTACTCTGTTACTCTGTTAGTTATACAAATTGCAAAAAAAAAAAAAAAAAAAAAAAAACTTCATCTACTCACACATGAATATTGAAAGAGCTTTAACACGGAATGAGTATTTGGAGGTGCTTATTGGGCTCCCTGAATAAGAACTAGAAAAATCTATAGAAAGTCTTACCTTATTAACATGTTTGATCTCTAGGTTTAGGCACTATGTTCCTCACCTAGTAAACCAAATCTCTTAGAGAAAAACTAGCATTCCCTTCAATCTTACAGTGCTTTTCAGTTTAGCTGTTTCCTAACTGATATATGAGATGTTTGTAATTTTGGTAATCATTCAATTAATTAATACATTGTATGAGATCCAAATGATTCCAGGGGTATCAAGATATCTAGGGAGTTCAGAGATGAGTGGGAAGGTTTCAGTGCCCATGGGTAGTTTTGAAAATCTGTAATTTGAAAAATATTAAGAAGATTTCTGAGTAAAGAAAGCAAAGGGTTTTTTTTAGACGTATTCTTTCCTTTTCTCCTAAATCTTATCTCTTCCCATGTCTCTTAATAATATTTCATGAAGCATAATTACATGAAGGTATAATGAAAGGAGAAAGGACAAAGAAAATATGAATGAGTTGGACACTATTAAAGGGGGCCTACCTAACACAAAAAATTTTGCAAAACCGTTCATTAAAGTAGACTTAAAATATTATATTGCCACATGTTCTATGTGAGAGGCTATCCATTGGTCAATCATCTATGCTACAATGCTGGCAATCTAGTCCTTTTTCTGTGTTCTCTGTATTGCCCCCTGTAACATCTACAATCATTTAGAAAGGTATAGGAGAGTTCTGTCAGCTATTATCATGGACAATTACTTGACTGATTAAATATAAAAGAAAATTAGATTCCTTAAGAATTCTAAAATTATATTTAAAATTTGATTTAATAAGCATTTACCAAATACCAACCATCTGTATGACTCTAAACTGAAAATGCAGAAAAAGAAATAGGTATATTGACATAGATATGGCTGATGAGAAGCATGATTTCAAATTATATTGTGTAACAGATTTAACTGGGACTCATATTAGTAAGGTCAATTCTGTCATCCTGCTGAGATTTTTCCAATTCAGTAGAACCACATCAGCAACCAGAAATAAAAACTCAAATACCTAGACAAGTCTAACTATTCCATGGCCATACTTTGAGAATTACTGATCTACATGAAAGAAATAATAGAAATGTAAATTTCAAAAACACTAGGTAAACTTGAATGTCAAACTGTGGAAGAAAAGTGATATAATTAGTGAGGAAACTCACTCTATGGATTCAGGACACCTACATTTATTTATTTATTTGATTTCTTATTGCCAAATTTTTTAACATCTTTACTGAGGCATAATTGACATCCAAAAGCTGTGCATATTGAATGTGTACTATTTGAAAGGTTAAACATATGCAAACACCCTTAATACCATCATCACAATCAGGATAATAAACATATCAAACACATTCCAGAGTTTCCTTATGTTTCTAATTTTTTTTTCAGTAAGAACACATGACATGAGATGTACCATCTTCACAAATTCTAAAGTGCAAAAAAGTACTGTATTGTTAAGTATAGGTACCATGTTGTACAGCAGATTTCTAGAATTCATTTATCGAGCATAACTGAAACTTTATACCCATTAACAAATAAATCTCCATTTTCCTCCACCCTCAGCCCATGGAAATCAATATTATATTTTCTGCTTCTATGATTTTGAGTATTTTAGATTCCTCATATAAGTAGAATAATGAAGTATTTAATCTTTCTGTGATTGGCTTATTTCACTTGACATAATTTTCTACAGTTTTATCTATATTGTTGCAAATGGCATGAATGTATTTTTCACTAAGGCTGAATAACATTCCACTCTATGTATATGCCACATTTTCTTTATCCATCCATATATTAATGGACACTTGGGTTGTTTCCACATGAAGGCTATTTTGAATAGTGCTGCAGTGAACATGGGGATAAAGCTATTTCTCAAATCCCAATTTCACTTTTTCTGGATATATACCCAGAAGTCAGATTGCTGGCTTATATGATAGTTTATTTTTTTTAATTTTTTGAAGAATATTCATGTTGTTTTGCATAGCTCTACATCATTTTACATACATATCAACAGTTTCCAAGGATTTCAATTTCACCAGAACCTCATCAACACTTACTATCTTTAGTGTGTTTTTTCTTAAAAAAAATAAAAACCAACTTTGATTTGTATCACTGTTTGTCTGTTATTGGTTTATAGGAATGCTTGTAATTTCTGCACATTGATTTTGTATCCTGAGACTTTGTTGAAGTTGCTTATCAATTTAAGGAGATTTTGGGCTGAGACAATGGGGTCTTCTCTATATACAATCATGTCATCTGCAAATAGAGACAATTTGACTTCCCCCTTTCCTAATTGAATACCTTTTATTTCTTTTTCTTGCCTGATTGCTCTGGCTAAAACTTCCAATACTATATTGAATAGGAGTGGTGAGAAAAGGCACCATTGTCTAGTGCCTGATTTCAAAGGGAATGCTTCCTGCTTTTGCCCATTCAGTATGATACTGGCTGTGGGTTTGTCATAAATAGCTTTTATTATTTTGAGATAGGTTCCATCAATACCTAGTTTACTGAGAGTTTTTAGTATGAAAGGCTGTTGAATTCTTCCAATCACAATAGCTACAAAGAGACTAAAAAACCTATGAAAACAACTTACAAAGGATATAAAGGACCTCTTCGAAGAGAAATACAAATCACCACTCAATGAAATAAGAGAGGACACTAACAGATGGAAAAACATTTCATGCTCATGGATAGGAAGAATCAATATTGTGAAAATGGCCATACTGCCCAAAGTAATCTATAGATTCTATGATATCCCCATCAACCTACCAATGACCTTCTTCATAGAATTGGAGAAAAAAACACTTTAAACTTCATAAGGAACCAAAAGAGAGCCCACATAGACAAGACAATCCTAAACAAAAAGAACAAAGCTGGAAGCATCATGCTGTCCAACTTCAAACTATACTACAAGGCTACAGTAATCAAAACAGCAGGGTACTGGTACCAAAACAGAGACACAGACCAATGGATCAGTACAGAGGCCTTGGAAGCAATACCACACATCTACAACCATCCAATTTGACAAATCTGACAAAAACAAGCAATGGGAAAAGGACTTCCTGTTTAATAAATGGTGTTGGGAAAACTTGGTAGCAATGTGCAGAAAGCAGAAACTGGATCCCTTCACGACACCTTACATTAACATTAACTCCAGATGGATTAAAGATTTAAACATAAGACCTAACACCATAAAAACCCTAGAAGAAAACCTAGGCAAAACCATCCAGGACACAGGCATAGGCAAGGACTTCATGACTAAAACACCAAACGCAGTGGCAGTAAAAGCCAAGATAGACAAATAGGATCTAATTAAACTAAAGAGCTTCTGTACAGCAAATGAAACAATCATTAGAGTGAACTGGCAACCAACAGAATGGGCAAAAAATTTTGCAATCTGAAAAAGGGCTAATATCCAAAATCTACATCTATAAAAGGGCTAATATCCAAAATCTACAAAGAACTAAAACAGATATAAAAGAAAAAAACAAACAACCCCATTCAAAAGTGGGCAAAGGATATGAACAGACACTTTTCAAAAGAAGACATACATGAGGCCAAAAAACATACGAAAAAATGCTCATCATCACTGGTCATTAGAGAAATGCAAATCAAAACCACATTGAGGTATCATCTCATGCCAGTTAGAATGGTGATCATTAAAAAATCTGGAGACAACAGATGGAAAGGATGTAGAGATATAAGAACACTCTTACCCTGTTGGTGGGAGTGTAAATTAGTTCAACCATTGTGGAAAAAAGTGT
>CAUYLG010008615.1:0-64317 GCA_963573385.1 Cacajao melanocephalus | reverse complement strand
GCATAGTATTCCATGGTGTATATGTGCCACATTTTCTTTGCCTAGTCTATCATTGATGGGCATTTGGGTTGGTTCCAGGTCTTTGCTATTGTAAACAGTGCCGTGATGAACATGTGTGTGCACGTGTCTTTATAATAGAATGATTTATTTTTTTTCATATTTTCTTATCAAAGAGTCTCAACCACATGGTATAAATTCAAGGTCATGATCAGATGGAAAAGGTTGGACTTAAATGGAAGAAGGCATTTTGGAACAGGGAAAATCCATGAGTCAATGCCTGTCAGAGTTCTTGGTTCAGAGTAGGTAATCAATCACTAGAGGGAAGGATTTAAAAAAAAAAGGTGGTAGACACTAAATGATTTAAAGTTGTTGTTTCCATATCTACCTTTCAGATTCTATGAAGACCAGGGGATGGGAGGGATGCTTTCTATAACTTCTACCTTCCCAAAATTTTATATGTGCCACTTCCCACAGTTAGAGAGTAGGACCCTGAACTACAGCCAAGTGCAGATACAACAGCTTATTACTGCATTAGTTTCCTATGGCTGCTATAAAAATTACCAAAATTGGTAGCTTAAAAATTTATTCTCTCACAGCTCTAGAGGCCAGAAGTTCAAAGTCAGTTTTACTGAGCTGTAATCCACGTTGGCAAGACCCACACTCCTGTGGAGGCTCTACGGCAGCATCTGTTCCTGGCCTTCTCCAGCTTCTGGTGGTTGCCAGTATTCCTTAGCTTGTGATTGCATCACTCTACACTGCCTCTGTGGCAACACTGCCCCTCCTCTTATGTATGTTGAAATCTCCCTCTGCCTCTCTCTTACGATGACACTTATGATTGGATTTAGGGCCACCCAAATATCTCAAAATGATCTCACCTCAAGATCCTTAACTTAATCACTTCTATAAAGATTTTTTTTCTCCAAGTAAGGTAATATTTACTAGTACCAGGAATTAAATGTGGACATATCTTTGGGAGACCATTTTTCAGCCTACCACAGTTTCCTTCAGAGATACTCACCCAGGACAGCTGTCCTAAACAGTAACCCCCTTGTCCCCACTGTTACCTAGGTATGAGGACAGATCCTTCCTTTTTAATTATTCTCCTTGAATGTAATTCCAGAAAGTTACTTCAGTGACTTTTACCACTTTATATTTTGAAGAGGGAGAATAAGAGAAGAAAATGAAGAAGAATCTCCTTCCTCCCTGTTGATACAGGAATAAACTATTTCATGCTAGCTGGGCCGGATCATTAGAAGTCAGGCCCATAGAAAGTCAGAAGGTCAGACAGGCTGGGTAAATAAGAGCTAAAACAAAGTTTGTGACCATAGCATGGCAGGAGAGGAATGAGCCACTGTCTTCACAGTTCAAGGTAAGAGGCCCAAGAAGACATTGGGAAAACCAAAATAAAAATATGGTAAGGACTTAGGAGACCACTTTTAGCAAATTTCAGTAGCTTTGTATGGTGTGCTCAGTTCTGCACAGTCAGCTTCTCTTTACACAAAAGGACTCCAAATCTCAGGCCAGGAGCCTTCCCTGGTGGAACAAGTGGCCAACTAAGGGGGCCTATATGAGACAGCTACCTTCCTTACCCAGCCCCAGCTCAAGCCCCTGACTGCAGCACCCTGCTGGGAACCCAGGAAGCTGCAGAGCATTTGCCTCTCAGGAAGCAGGATAGGAGTAGAAGCATAAGAGAAGGTGCATTATAGTCTGATTTGACAACACTCTTATGTGTCTGTAAGTGAGAGTCGTATAAAGGAAATTGCAGATGAAATAAGAAAATCTTCAAAGCTGAAAGTTGCCCCAGATTTGTGGCCTTGCATTAAATGCATGGCATTTGCTGTACACATTCCCATAATTGGCTAAGAAATCACACAGCTGGGGCTTTCACTCAGCCCAGGGAGATGGAAATGACTTGTAGTCCTTGCAAACAGAGGTTTTTCATGTCTCTCCCCAGGGTAACCTGAATATTTGCTGCCACACAGAGCATATTACTGCCCCAATTTGTTCTTTTTACATTCCTCAGGAGACAGAACACCACAGGAAAATATTCCTCTCTTTCAGAGATCATATGTACCTCCCATTGGCCTCCTTCAAAGACTTCTTGCCATTTTCTCTTTCCCAGCTGTCTTCTCTTCCAAGTCTCCTTGCCAACAGCCAGTAAGGCTCACATCATTTATCTCTGGATTATTGAAATAATATTCTCATTTTTCTCCCTGCTCCCCCCACCCACATCTTATCATGCATAGCCTACAACTTATATGTCAGTTTCATCATGTGACAACCTTGTAAAGGACTTCCCCACTGCCAGCCTGCATGGTTCTGTGGGCACTGTCCATCAGCTGTCAAGGTTAGCATATCATCACATAAAAAACATTTACACTATGGAAGACTGAAAACAATGCATTAATTTGTATATTAAGCCAAATTAAAAGGTATACTTTATAATAAAATCACTTTCATTGACTCATCTTAGACTTTCTCAAGTAAGAAAAAAATGGCTGAGTTATTTTAGCCAGCAAAGTGAGAATTTCATATGACTCATGGCCTCCTACCTGTACTCTTCATTTTGCAACAATTATGGATTACTGAACTGTTATAAATTTGATTTTAGGGACTTCCGTTTTTTAGAATTTACTCACATAGTAAACTCACTTTTTTTAGTTTTACTCACATAGTATGTAGTTGAATCATACACATTAAGTTTCTGTTTGTTACCTTATTTTGTAATAATAGCTGAAGAACTTTCACCTAATTTAAATAGCAAGTTTGAAACTCTGAGTATAGATAAAGATGGGAATCCAAGTCAATTCAGATGAAAGTTAATTTGCCAAAAGCAAGTTCATTGAATGATCAAGAGGCCACGTCACCCACATGAAGCTGCCTGTGATTGAAAAAATTTACTATAGCTTTGAACATGAAATGCAAAGCAAGAGTTATAGACCATCATGCAGGTGTAGACATGATTGAGCTTCTTTTCGAGTTGGCAACTTTACATAGCAGGCTGCACACAGGCACTACAGATTTTTCAATGGCTAACAAATCTAAACACACTGAGGAGGTCAGCTAATTTTTAATTAGGAAAATAACAGAGATAAAAGAAGAGTGAGCAGTTTACTTCCCTCATTTTACATGGGTAAGAATACTATGAGAAAGATTCATGGCATCAACAAATCTGTTATTACACCAAATGCAAAGCAAGGATGGTGGTAAATTTTGTAGTGACATGCACATATTAATGATATGTCAGAACTGGCCACTTCTATAGGTTTTATTATTTAACAACATAATATAACAGGATTTATTTATGCGTGTTCTTTCAGAGAATATTCTTGCTTTTATGGAAGAGGACTAGATACCTAATGGAAAAACGCGAAACTCATTTTCTAGGATAAACTTTAATTGTAAAAAACATTATTTTCACTTTGTTTTCCTCATAAATGTCAATGTTTTAAGAACTTTAAGTGGTTCATTTACTTGTATGCATGCTTGTTAAGTTTTTCTGTGACTACCATAACAAAAAAGATTATGGCACTGATTGCTTTAATTACCTGAAAATGTGAGTTTTGCCAGGTAGAGGATGAGTTGAGAGATGGTATCAAAGTCGTCACATGCTTAGGACAATGTGTTATGCTGATAAATATGAAGTTATATGTATCTCATCAAACAAACAAAATGATAGAGAGCTGTTGATTGGTTTTCCACCATCATGTCTCAATCACTCTTTTTAGTCTTAGCGTCCATATTGACAAACTGGTACAATCATTTGATCCATCCAAATTGCACACTGCCTACACAACAGGCCTTCCTTCACAACTCTCTGGCTTTGTGCCACTCTCCTATACCAGGAAAGTCCTTCCTGCTCCTCTCCATACCTGACCCAGATCCTTCCTCTTCCATGAAGCCTCCTCTGGAAACCAACAGTCTGCCTACTTCAGTGAACATAAAGGGGAGGGAAGAGGAACAAGCATATTTACATGCTGAGCTACTCCTCAAGATTGTGACTCAGTAGGTCTTGGAGTCCAAGAATCTTTATCTTAATATCCCAAATGAGTCTGAAGAACATCAGCTGGTCCACAAAACATTTAAGAGTCACTACAAAGACTTGACTATGGACATCTTGCCCTCTGATCAACTCTTACAAACATGAACTTAACTAAATCTTATTTGTTCAGTCCTATTTTATGTTTCCAACTGGACTGTCTTCCTCCCTTAAACCCACCAGCACACGGAAAGTGCACAGTAAACAAAGGATGGTGTTGGTGGATACTCAACACAATATAATGTACCATATTTGATAGAAAACTTCAGGCTCAGACACTCGTCTCCCCACACATGGCATCCCTCCTCCCTTCCTGTCGCCTGGGCATGGTTCATTTCCTATTGCAGATCATCATAGCAACTCTGCGGGTAATGTAGAAAAGAGACAGACCACTCTGCTGGAGAAGGCTGAGGATAGATTTAATGATCATGACACTCTGGTGGCTGAACAATAATGTCCAGTTGATTTCCCTAAAGGTGGAGCAACAACAAAAAAGTATTACATTTTTCAGAATGAGTGATTTAGATTAAATATACCAAACACATCCCTGTCTAGAATGCTAATTAAGTTAGCATGGAGTGTGGTGGCATATTCTGTCTCTTGAGGATCAGAGAGTATTAGAGCTGGGAGGAAATGTAGCAGTCTATCCACATCCACACACAGCCCTCTTGCTGCAGGAAAAAATTTGTATATGTCTCTCATTATCCCAGGCTAGTTTCTCTCCCCAGGTGCCCTAGAAACACTTCATATATTCGCGCGTGTGTGTGTGTGTGTATAATTTATATATATTCTTTATATAAAATTTATATGTATTATTTACACACAGACACACACACACACATATATATATGTATATATATATGTGTATATATATATGTATATATATATGTGTATATATATATGTATATATATATATGTGTGTGTATATATATATATATATATACTTTTTAAGATAGAGATAAGGTCTTACTATGTTGCCCAGGCTGAATTCCTGGGCTCAAGTGATCCTTCCACCTAAGCCTCCCAAAGTGCTGGGATTACAGGCATAAGCCACCATGCCCAGCTCCTGGACACACTTGTATCTTTGACTTCAGTGACCTTGCCCATCAATAATGCTTTGCTCATGCTTTTTAAACATTGAGTGGATTCTCTCATAATAATACAAATATACACAGTCTCGTTTCTGCTAGACATGAGCCAGCAGCCTTCTTCCAGCTCCCATAACGGTGGAGAGGGACAGTCTGGTCACAAAGGCACCATGGTGAAGTTGAGCTGAAAGATGGATCCCAGAGATAGCAGATGTGTCCTGAATCAAGCTAAGGTGTACTTTCTAATTTAAATCATTGCAGGAATATTAGAAAAACAGGAAGGCACAAAGACAAAACATCCAAAACTTCACCATCCCAAGAAAAAGAATTTTTTTTTCAGTATTTGTTCTATATTTGTGTATATTTATAGGATTCACAAAACTAATATTCCACTTTTAAAAAGGCTTGTGGAACTTGATACTTCCCAATTTTGGCAACATAGAATGAATATTTCCTCATCAATATATGTCATTTTCCAAACTGATCATTAATGGCTACACAATATTCCACTAATGGATAACCATAATTTATTTAACTAAACCTGTATTGTTGAGCTTAACCTTGTTCCAAATTTTTGACTAAAATTTGAAAATTTTACTCTAAAATACTTATTTGTTCATGAGCAACATCTCTGAATATTTCCTTAGGATAAATTCCTAACGGTGACATTGCTGGATTAAGAGAAGTACCTTTTTTCTCTAATGCCCAGTGATGATGAGGATTTTTTCATATGTTTGTTGGCCTCATGTATGTCTTCTTTTGTAAAGTGTCTGTTCATATCCTTTGCCCACTTTGGAATGGGCTTATTTGTTTTTTTCTTGTGAATCTGTTTTAGTTCTCTGTAGATTCTGGATATTAGCCCTTTGTCAGATGGGTAGACTGCAAAAATTTTTTCCCATTCTGTTAGTTGTCGATTCACTCTAATGACTGTTTCTTTTGCTGTGCAGAAGCTGTGGAGTTTGATTAGGTCCCACGTGTCTATTTTGGCCCTTGTTGCCAATGCTTTTGGTGTTTTGGTCATGAAGTCCTTGCCTATACCTATGTCCAGAATGGTTTTGCCTAGGTTTTCTTCTCAGGTTTTTATGGTGTTAGGTCTTATATTTAAGTCTTTAATCCATCTGGAGTTAATTTTAGTGTAAGGTGTCAGGAAGGGGTCCAGTTTCTGCTTTCTGCACATGGCTAGCCAGTTTTCCCAACACCATTTATTAAACAGGGACTCTCGCATTCCACTGTGAGTTGAAGCAACCTAAGACATTCAACAAGATACCAATGCCCAATCCAGCCACCAGAATTATGAGTCAAAGAGCCTTTGGCTTTGACCTAAGGCTTTCAATAAGATACCAATGACCTTCCAGCTACCAGAATTATGAGTCAAAGAACCCTTTATCTTTATAAATTACCCAGTCTCAGGTGTTCTGTTACAGCAACACTAAACATATTAAGACACACCCTGAAATTCTGGAGAGAGAGACTGATGCCCAAATCATGAAATTTAAAGCTCAATAAACTCATCACTTAATGTTCTGTAAACATATTCCCTTTTCAGTAAAATTGCTTTAAAATAACAGTGCTCTAATCAGTGGCTATCACTAGACAACATCAGAGAGCTGGAAACACTTGGCTTCCCCTTCCTTTGTAATCAGCCAACTTCATTACGCCTTCTGCCTAATAATTATAGAGATGGGTTTCATAACATAAAACTAATAGGCATTACAAATTGCATGCCCTCCCAAGGAACTAGAGATGTATGTCATTTCATATATCAACATGGAAACATGACTTCTGTTTAACTCAGGCACTGGAGTTCTAGAAATATAGTGAAATCTTGCAACTTACGGGTAATGTATGCTGCACACACTCTTTGAAGTGAACACATGTTGAGAAAATGCCATTTTAACCCTGCCTTGAGGAAATGAAATGATAAATTGTACCCGTGTCATTAGCTTTCTTTCTCCTACGAACATGAGTCAATTCATGTATAACCATTACAGAAATATGCCACTGCCTCAGAATTTTTTAGTATATCTTTTTTGGTTTTATTATAATGGTAATAGTGCTCATGAAAGAAAATTTGGAAAATAGGAAAACATATAAAGAAGAAAATAAAAATCACTTGCAATCCCACAATCCTGAAACTATTACTTGCTAGTAGTTTGGTTTCTCGTATTCCAGTATTTTTATAAGTACGTATTTTGCATAGTTGAGACAATTTTGTGTGATTTGCATACTGCTTTTTTCATTTAATATAAACTTGTGAGCATTTTTTTTTCATTAAAATCTTGGTAAATGTACTTGTAATGGGTTTATTCTCGGCCGTATGAGCGCACACTAATTTAACTCACATTCCCCTATCGATAAATGTTTAGATAGCTTACTTTTCCACCATCATCAGAAAACATAGTGATAATATGCATACACATTTGTTCTATGAACTGGAACCCAGACCTCTGATGAAGGGTAGGTCTTATTGGCCAAGGCTGTGTCCCTGAGATTTTAGGGAAACAGTCTGTAGAGTTACAAGGTCAAAGAATATAGACATGTTTAGAGCTCTTAATATATACTAGCAAACTGCTTTCCAGATTGCCCCAATGTATACTCCACTAGCAAAGTGCAAGAAAACCTGCTTCACTGTACACCACAGCTGTGGCGGCAGTGACTTCATATTTTTGAGGGTGAAATGATTTCTCAATATTATTTTGATTTATGTGATCGTATTACTAATGAGTTTGGACATTTTGCTCTCAGGTTATTTTAACTCAATGCAAATTGTATAAAAATGAATTTTTATAGAACATTTCCCTCTAAATTGACATAATGAATCCTCCTTTCAGCCAATTCTGAATATTTAAATGAAAAATTCTTCAATTAGCATTCATAATTTGAAGGTTTTCTTTACCTTATTTTTTTTAAGAGGCTTTGTTTAACATTAAATTATGGCTTAAAGCAAATTCTTCAGTTAAGGGAAGTTGGTCTTTTTTTTTTTTAAGCCAAAAGACTTCAGTATATTAGTAATTCTGTATAGAAGTATATAGAACATGGGAAAAGGAAAAAAAAATCACATTTTAAAATTTTGCTAAAAATCTCTTTATCCAGTGGGGAGCTGAGAGTGTACAATTAAGGAAAATAATTTGCTTTTTGCATGTCTGTGGCAAATGATTGCCTGTTCCAATCAAGAGACTTTTCCTCATTGATTTCTCTACATGTCTCCTGTGCTTTGAAGCTAGAACTTAACATTACCAGGGAATTGACTTTCCTTTTTGGCTCTTCTCTTTACAAACATCATTCATTCATTCACAAATCTGTTTTTTAAAGGGCTGCATTTTATTTTTAAGAAGTAGTTCAATATTCAAAATTATGTGAAATTTCAGGTTTCTTCAGAATTTCAATATACACTAACAAAAGAAAGAGTTTAGATAAGAAGGCAGCAGCTAACAGAAGCAAAGACAGGGTCTGACCACAGCTTTACCTAGTAGGACGCAGAAGTTCTGGCATAATCTCTACTTCACCCTACATAGACTTAATTGACAGTAGCATTTCCTAAAGACATGCTAGCTAGGTGCACACCCTATGCTGTTCTTTACACATATTATTTTTAAACCACACAACAGTGCTGCCAACTGCGTATTATTATTCCCATTCTATAAAGAAACCAAAGCTCAGAGGTGCTACAGCTAGGTTTACAACCTTGGTCTGTGTCATTCAGAATCTAGGAATGCTTATTTTCTTTTTTATTTATTTATTTATTTATTTATTTTTTGAGATGGAATCTCACTTTGCTGTCCAGACTGGAGTGCAGTGGCGTGATCTCGGCTCACTATAACCTCTGCCTCCCATGTTCAAGCGATTCTCTGCCTCAGCCTTCCAAGTAGCTGGGGTTACAGGCATGCACCACCACACCCAGCTAATTTTTTTTTCTGTATTCTTAGTAGAGATGGGGTTTCACCCTGTTAGCTAGGCTGGTCTTGAGCTCCTGACCTCAAGTGATCTGCCCACCTCAGCCTCCCAAAGTGCTGGGATTATAGGCGCAAGCCACTGCACCCAGCCTTTTTTTTTTTTTTGATATATACACAAACAGTGCATAGAAATATATTACATCAGGCCGGTTGTGGTGGCTCACACCTATAATCCCAGCACTTTGGGAGGCCGAGGCGGGCGGATCTTCTGAGGTCGGGAGTTTGAGACCAGCTTGGCCAACATGGAGAAACCCCATCTCTACTAAAAATACAAAATTAGCCAGGTGTAGTGGCACATGCCTGTAATCCCAGCTACTCTGGAGGCTGAGGCAGGAGAATCGCTTGAACCAGGGAGGCAGAGTTTGTGGTGAGCCGAGATCGCGCCATTGCACTCTAGCCTGGGTGACAAGAGTGAAACTCCATCTTAAAAAAAAAAAAAGAAAGAAAGAAACATAGTACATCAAAAAATAAAATGTACATTTCCCTAGCCATTTCCCTAAACCTTAGAAGTCCCTGGTATGCTTCTCTTCATGACATATCCCACACACACCAGGTAGCCCCTCTCCTGAGTTTTGTGTTACCAATTCACTTGCTTTTCTTTGTAATCTTACTTTATATGTCTGTATCTGTAAACATTACATATTTTAACTTTGCCTGTTTTATATTTAATCTATATGAAAATCATAAATCATGTCTTTCTCAGAAAAATTCCTTTGTCATTAATGAACAACAGGCCTCTTACTGTACCCACAGTTCTAGAGGTTTAAAACCAGCCTAGGCTGGGCACAGTGGCTCATGATTGTAATCCCAGTACTTTGGGAGAACGAGGTGAATGGATCACAAGGTCAGGAGTTTGAGATCAGCCTGGCCAATATGATGAAACCCCATCTCTACTAAAAAATACAAAAATTAGCCAGGCATGGTGGCGGGTGCCTGTAATCCCAGCTACTCAGGAGGCTGAGACAGAAGAATCACTTGAATGTGGGAGGCAGAGGTTGCAATGAGCCGAGATGGCACCACTACACTCCAGCCTGGGCAACAGAGCAAGACTCTGTCTCAAAAAAAAAAAAAGAGAAAAAGGAAAACCAGCCTAAGTATAAGCCTAGATTCACAGTCATAAATGAGAATTGTGATGGGGTTCAGCGCACACTACCCCACAATAGGGCACCTTGGCATTTCAGAAGATAACAGAAGCTGGAAGGTGTCCCCCACTTTCTTCCCCTGGTTCCTTCTCCTCTGATGTAGGTTGTAAATCTCTCACTCCAGGGGCCCACCATATACCTGGAGGAAAGGAATGTCCCTGTCTGAAAACACAGAGACACCAAGAAGAATCCGAACAGGACTTGCTAAATTCCCTCCTGTTTATAACCATCAGATTATACCCCTTTATCCAAGCAGACTTCTGCATGACTGCTCATAAACATACACAGTTTTCCCTGTTTCTTTGGATCTTCATTTCTGAAGGTTCCTGGGTCACATAAAACTTCTTTTGTTTTGTTTGAGACAAGGTCTCGCTCCATCAGCCAGGCTAGGGTGCAGGGGCATGACCATGGCTTGCTGCTGCCTTGACCTCCTCCCACTGAGGATTCTCCCAAGCGATCCCCCTACCTTAGCCTCCCAAGTAGCTGGAGCTACAGGTGCATGCCACCACACCCAGCTCATTTTTAAACCTTTTGTAGGGATGGGGGTCTCACTATGTTGCTCAGGCTAGTCTTGAACTCCTGAACTCAGGCAGTCATCCCACTTCAGCCTCCAAAAGTGCTGGGATTATAGGTATGAGCCACTGTGCCCAGCCCTTGTCACAGAAAATTATTTCAAGTAAATTTGTTGAACTCTTCTCTTGTTAAGCTCTCTCTTGTTACAGGCGTCTCAGCCATGAGTCTCAACCATGAACCTAGCAATGGGTAGGGAAAAGAAATCTTTTCTCTGCTATAATTGCCAGAATTAGCAAATGAAAGCAAATCTGTCTCATGCATGTTCTAGTGGGTATGTCCTGTGCAATATTTAGGCGTATTTATACTTAAAAAGTATTTGTTCTTTGTCTGAAATTCAAATCTAACTGGGAATCCTGTATTTTATCTGTCAGACCCATTTTAAGGAGTCTTACTATATCAGTCTTTTTTTTTTTTTTTTTTTTTGAGACGGAGTCTTACTCTGTCACCCATGCTGAAGTGCAATGGTACAATCTCGGCTCACTGCAACCTCTTCCTCCTGGGTTCAAGCAATTCTTTTGCCTCAGCCTCCCAAGTAGCCGGGATTGCAGGCATGCGCCACCACACCTGGCTAATTTTTGTATTTTTAGTAGAGATGGGGTTTCACCATACTGGCCAGGCAGGTCTCGAACCCCTGACTTCAGGTGATCCGCCCGCCTTGGCCTCCCAAAATGCTAAGATTACCGGTGTCAGCCACCGCGCCCAGCCCCTACATCAGTCTTGACATCTGAAGACAAACCTAGAAGGTAATTACCCTGGAGGGTAAGCCTTGAAGTGGTCCTGTAACTGCCCAGTTGGTTCTCCTTGCCCACTGCCTAGACAGAGCTGATTTATCAAGATGGGGGACTTGCAACAGAGAAAGAATTTAATTCATGCACAGCTGGCTGTATGGGAGACCAGAATTTTATTATTTCTCAAATCAGTCTCTCTGAGAATTCACGGATCAGAGTTTTAAGGATAATTTGATGGGTAAGGGCCAGTGAGTTGGAAGTGCTGATTGTTGGGTTGGAGATGAAGTCATAGCGAGTTGAAGCTGCCCTCTTGTGCCGTCTGTCAGTCCCTGGGTGGGGGCCACAAGACGAGCTGAGCCAGTTTATCGATCTGGGTGGTGCCAGCTGATACATCCAGCACAGCGTCTGCAAAATATCTCAAGCACTGATTTTAGATTTTACAATAGTGATTTATCCCCAGGAGTAATTTGAGGAGGTTCAGAATCTGACAGCCTCCAGCTGCACGACTCCTAAACCATAATTTCTAATCTTGTGGCTAATCTGTTTGTCCTGTAAAGGGAGTCTAGTGCCCAAGCAGGAAGGGGATTTGTTTTGGGAAAGGGCTATTGTCATCTTTGTTTCAAAGTTAAACTATAAACTAAGTTCCTCCCAAAGTTAGTTGAGCCTACACTCAGGAATGAACAAGGAGAGCTTGGAGGTTGGAAGCAAGATGGAGTTGGCTAGGTCAGATCTCTTTCACTGTCATCATTTTCTGGATTATAATTTTTGCAAAGGCAGGTTCAGTCCCTCACAATGTGGGGCGGAAATTGCAAGGATCCTAGAATCAGGAAACCTGAGTCCTCATTCCCTCATTCTCACTCCATCAGTTATTGTTTATGTGACCTTGGACACGTCACTCGAATCTTGTGAGCTTCAGCTTTCTCATCTTCAAAACAAGGATCATACGCGACTTTCTCAAAAAGGCTAAAAACAGCCAGGTGCGGTGGCTCACATTTGTAATCCCAGCACTTTGGGAGGCCGAGGTGGGTGGATCACAAAGTCAAGAGATCCAGACCATTCTGGCCAATAAGGTGAAACCCCGTCTCTCCTAAAATGCAAAAAATTAGCCGGGCGTGGTGGCACGTGCCTATAATCCGAGCTACTCGGAAGGCTGAGGCAGGGGAATCACTTGAACCCGGGTGGTGGAGATTGCAGTGAGCCAAGATTGCACCACTGCACTCTAGCCTGGTGACAGAGCAAGACTCCATCTGAAAAAAAAAAAAAAAGGATAAATCCTTGTCTGTTATAAGAGAAACTCAATTGATCATTTATCATCTAGACTCAATAAAACAAGCAGTAATACCATGGACACATCACTTGGAGATAGGGAGGTGACCCCCACAAAATCCTGAAATAGAAACTGTTAAGAGTTCTTAAAGGCTGCCTTTAGCCCCAGAACCAGGGGTGGCGTGTGGCAAGGAATAGACTGGGAACGTTCCTTCTCATGACAAGCTCTTTCGTGGTATTTCATGTTTTTAACATCAACTTTACTTTGAAAAGTTTAAAATCGTTAAAACTGATTTTTGAAAACCGAGATTGAGTTTTAAAAGAACAATGAAACAGGGATAAATAAAATACCTCCCTCTCAAGGTTCAGGATGCACTGAGAACACTGTGTGTGTGAGAATGCTAAGACACGCCAAAGATGCTATGTATGCTGCCTGCCTTTTTAGAGGGAGGGAGGGGAGAATGTCATCCTGCTGTCCCTGAAGAAACTGACGGCAGAAAAATGTTCCTCAGCATGTGTGATGGGTCACTCAACCCTGACGAGGCAGCGTCTGTTGAGTCCACGCTCAGTAGTTTATGATGCTGCTGAAGGACTTTATAAATATTTTTTATGCCAATGATGAATTCAAGTTACAGAATTTAAATACAAAGAGGAAAGCTCCTCCTGGGCTTCCGATGCAGGGCAGCGTCTCCAGGAAGACAGGGTGCCCCTTCCTCAGTTTGCGTCTCAGATATGATAGACTCTCCCTACCCTCTCCAGAAAGGAGCTCAGTGCCAGGAGTGTGGGAGCTGGGGACAAGGCTGACGCGAGCTGCAGCGCCGTTTGGAGGCACACAGGGAAAATGCGAAGAGGTGATGGTCCTGCAGCCTCAGGACCGAACTTCAGGCTGTGCTCTGCCCTCTAGTGTCTGTAGACGCTAGTTACACTTCGAAAATGCTCAAATGGGTCAGTGAGAACTTTTGAGTTACTTAATTGAGAAAGAAACCAGAGAGAGAAATGAGGAATCGTTCAGATGGCACGTTATTGAGATGTCAATGAGAGAGTGGGTTTCTGCTTCTTTGGATTCTCTCCTCTAAGCCAGTGGTTCCCTAGAATTTGGAAAAATAAGGCTAATATGCAAAAATGCATTTAAGTTTGAGGATTGCCTTTCATACTGAGATTTCTGTTCTGCTGAATTGGGGGGGGTCTTGTGAAAGTGATGGCTACTGGCAATTTTCTTTCCATGTCTCATCTCCTCTCCCAAATATTTTTGGAACGTTTATTCATTTGTTAAACATCTGTTTCTAAGAACCACTCTTCCCTCCCATTAAGACAGTCTTTCCAGTTCCTAAGCACGGAATTACTTTTGGTTGGAATGCATGTCCAGGATCATCAGATCCAGGGAAGATAAGGTGTCTCCTCTTGATGTTACAGATTTGAGACCATGGCAGGACCAGTGATCTCTCTGCTATATAATTCAGTACTTTGCAGATGGCAGAAACTCAATAGGAAATGCTGTAAAGAATAAAGGTCATGGGTGGCAGATGGGTCCTAGAGCCCAGATATTCTGTCCTTTTCACCACACCAGGATCATGAGATTTCTGGAAAGACATGAGCAATCTGCCTAATTGAAGAACTGCCAGATTTTCATAACAGGAAGGTGTTGGACTGGGGACAGGAACAGCAGGAATCCAGCAGGAAGAATTCGGGTTTGTCTTGCTGAAGGTGAGCCTTGGAAAGTCTCATTAGATATTATCATACTGCAGTGAGAGATGTGTGAGCAGGTGTTAGCACCTCTGATGGTTTTCCCTACAGGCTGGGATGTTCATGAGACTGGGGGGTTGGGAGGAGTTACTTGGTAGTGGGTACAGAGGAAGCCTTTGTGTTCTGCAGAAAGAGAATGGAGACATAAAGGCCTATGAGAAATGGGAATGTTCTATACCATGGAGGGAGCAAGGGAACAGAGCCTTAAAACTAACTTTGAGGTCAAGTGCCACATGGCTTTCAGAATAACCAGGAGCTCTGAATGCAGGGAAGTGCCGAATACTTTGCACTGTTAATGACTTAAAAATGCCAAGACGTGCGCCAAAATGCCCTCCAAACAGTTCTGTGAATTTAGATTTTCATAAATTCTGTATTACAGTTTCAGAAAAAAACACTGTTTTCAATCATTTATTTAATGATGTTTCGTGAGGACATAGAGAAAGTGAAACCCTTGTGCATTGCCAGTAGGAATATGAAATGATGCAATCTCTGTGGAAATCACTTTGGCAGTTCCTTAAAAAGTTAAATATAGAATTACCATATGACCCAGCAACTCCACTCCTAGGTATATTCATAAAAGAACTGAAAAGGAGGTATTCAAACAAAAGCTTGTGCACCCATGCTCATAGCAGCACTATTTACAATAGCCAAAAATGGAAACAACCCAAAAGTCTATCAACTGGTAAGTGCTTAAAGAAACTGTGGTATAGTCATACAGTGGAATATTACTGAGCCATAAACAAGAATAAAGTACTGATATGTCCTATGAGGTGGATGAAACTTGAAAACCTGCTTAGTAAAAGAAGCCATACAAAAAAGTCACTTTTTTTTTTTTTTTGAGATGAAGTCTCACTCTGTCGCCCAGGCTGGAGTGCCATGGCTCGATCTTGGCTCATTGCAACCTATGCCTCCCAGGTTCAAGTGATTCTCCTGAATCAGCCTCCTGAGTAGCTGGGATTATAGATGTGCGCCACCACGCCCAGCTAATTTTTGTATTTTTACTACAGACAGAGTTTCACCACATTGGTCAAGCTGGTCTTGAATTCCTGACCTCGTAATCCGCCCACCTCAGCCTCCCAGAGTGCTGGGATTACAGGTATGAGCCACCGCACCTAGCCTAAAAGGTCACATAATATATGATTCCACTTACATGAACTATCTAGAATAGGTAAGTCTATAGAGACAAAGATTGGTGGTTGCCAAGGACTGGGAGCAGGGGGAAGAGGGGTAGACTGCTTAATGGGTAAGGGGTTCCCTTTTGAGGCAATGAAGATGCTTTAGAACTAGATAGAGGTGATGGTTGTACAATATTGTGAATTAGACACTATTGTTGTTGTTGTTGTTGTTGTTATTTTGAGGCAAGGTCTCGCTCTGTCACCCAGGATGGAGTGCCATGGTGCAATCTTGGCTCACTGCAGCCTTGACCCTCCAGGCTCAAACCACTCTCCCACCTCAGCCTCCCAACTAGCTGGGACTACAGGCATGTGCCACCACACCCAGCTAATTTGTTTATTTTTTGTTGAAATGGATCTATATACTCTTAAATCATGAAGTTTATGTTCTGTGAGCTTTACCCCAATAAAATATGTTTAATATTTAAAAATATATTTAATAACTAGTCACTTTAATAACTAGTTACTAAAGAGATAATTTTAAAAATTGCAATCTAAATAACTTTCATATATTTCTCTTGGATTAAAGTTATAACCAGTCCTCCCTCTTTTGGAGTTTCGTATCCAAAGACTCAACCAACAGTAGATTGAAAATATTCTGAAAAAATACCACAATACAACAATAAAAAATAATACAAATTTTAAAACGAGACAGCATAACAACTGTTGACACAGCGTTTACATTGTAGTTGGTATTACAAGTAACTAGATAAGACTTTAAGTATGCTAGACGCTGTGTGTAAATGTCCTCTGAACAATTCTATAAAAGACCGACTATAATAAAAGTTTAAAGGACTATTTTTCTTCAGTTGGATGGATTAAAATCATTACCAACCTTTAATAATTTTATGACTCCTGCAATTCACTTTAGTGACTTGTGATTCTCATTGTGCAAATAATGAGGATAAATTTTAATGAAAGGCTTTCTTTGCATGTGCTGCGAATGATTGCAATGGTTAGCAAAATTCACCTATTTTACAATAGCAGAAAGAGGAAAAAGTTAGAATTGATGTTTTAAAAAAAGATCATTAAGACCTTCGGAAGTGGGTATCTCACTGTGTTCCTGATGTCACTGGCTCTAAGATGCAAATTTTTTTCATATTTTAACATTGCTGAAATCAGGGTGCCTGTGACAGTCACTGAGACCAGGCAGCTGTCACGATGTACCTGTAGCTGTCATTACCTGTGCTTGTTCATCCAAAAGTGCTAAATCATGTCGAGGACCTGGGGGACAATTCCAGAGACAAGAGTGTACTCTTTAAAGAACATTGTTGATTTTAAAACATGGACGTTACTGAGTCAATGTCAAAAAATGGTTCTGAAGAGTTGAATTCAGAATGTGGAGTTGTTTTAAGAATGCTTAGACAGTTTGTTTCAATTACATTTTACTTTTCATAGGTGTGTGTATACATACACACACAAACATGATATAGAGTAATGTCTTTGCTAAATAAGTCTTAAAAAACTATTTCAATGAGGGCCAAATAAAAATTAAAATGATAAAAAAGTATTTTATCATAATTTAATTGACAGCATTTTTTGTCTCCATAGAACATAAAATAATGGTGTTATATATTCAATGATGTCTTTGATATTATCAAACATGGCGACTCTTTTGTATAAAATCTTAAACATCTGCATTATTTTAGAAAATTATTCACAGCTCCAAATATTAAAACTGGTACACTTTTAATTTAAAGGTTAGCATATTTCAGTTTAGCTCTTTCAATACATGTTTACTGAAAACCTGCAAAAACAAAGACATATATATCATATACAATGTGGAATATTAAAATATATGATAGCTCATACTCCAAAACAATTTACAGTCTGATAGATCCATGATTTTACTGATCTATGATTATGAGTAACATTCATTCAAAAAAGATGTACTGAGTAATTTCCATGTATCAGGTTCAGTTCTAGGAACTGGGAATACAGTAGTAAACAAAACAACCTTCCTACCCTCCTTGAACTTGCATTCTAGAAGGACGACATTCTGTAAAAGGGATATATAAGTAAATGTATGTAATGCTGCACAGTGATAAAGGCTAAGAAACAAAAGTAACTGAAGACTGGAAGAGGACTGTACATGTTGGAAGGAGACTAAAGTTTTAGGTAAGTATCTAGAAAGCCCCCACTAGAAAATCTGCAGGAAGTAGGGGGCAAAACAGATAGCAGGGCAAAAGAGCATTCCAGGTGGAGGGAGCCTGGAAGGCCAGAAGCAGAGGCGTGCCTGCGTGTTGACGAGCGAGGAAGGTAGTCCAACTAGAGTGGAGAACACAAGAGCGTAGCAGGTGATGGCATCAGAGAAGTCAAGAACAACCAAGTCGCACTGAGCCCGAGGTCAGAGTTAGGACTTCTGCTTTTCTTCTGAGTGGGATGAGAGTCATTCGCGATGTCTTAGCAGAGAAGTGACTCACTTTTCATGGGTTCGCTTTGACTGCTGTGTTGAGAGGAGACTGAAAGAGGGCAGGGCACAGCCAGTAGCCAATTAGGAGGTGTCTTAGTCGAGGCCCAGCTGTTATGACAAAATACCTGGGACTGGACAATTTCTAAACAATCGAAACTGACTGCTCAAAGTTCCAGAGGCTGGGAAGTCCAAGGTGAAGGCACCAGCATATTCTGTGTCTGGTGAGGGCCTCTTTCTCATAGATGGTGACTCCTCTGTGTCCTCGTATGACAGAAGACAAAAGGACAAAGGGACCTAGCTAGTTCCCTGCAGCCCTTTCATGAGGGCACTAATCCCATTCATGGGAGTAGAACCCTCATGACCTAATCACCTCCCAAAGACCCCACCTTCTAGTACCATCGGGTTGGGGTTTAAGTTCCAACAAATGGATTTTGGAGGGACACACACATTTAAACCACAGCAGCAGGTGAAAGATGAGGGCATCTTGGATCATAGTCGTGTGAGTGAGGAAGGTGAGAAGTGGTAGAACTCTGAATATATATAGATTTGAGATGTAGTCTCACTCTCCCAGGCTGGAGTGCAGTGGTGCAATCTCAGCTCATTGCAACCTCCACCTCCCGAGTTCAAGTGATTCTCCTGCCTCAGCCTTCCAAAGAGCTGGGACTACAGGCACATGCCACCACATCCAACTAAACTTTTTTTTCATAATTTTAGTAGAGACTGGTTTTCCCCACGTTACCCAGGCTGGTCTTGAACTCCTGACCTCAAGTGATCTATCCACCTCAGCCTCCCAAAGTGCTGGCATTATAAGTGTTAGCCACTGCACCCAGCCAAATTCTGGACATATTTTGAAGGTAGCACCAACAAGATTTGTTGATGGATTGGAGGTGGGGCATGAAATACAGAGAGTGGTCACAGATGATGCCATGGTCTTTGGTCCAAGCAAATATAATGAAGTTGTCATTAACAGGATGAGGAAGAATCTAGAAAGCAGTATCAAGATGTCAGTTTTGAACACGTTGCGTTTGAGATGCTATGCTCCGTGAAGCGATTCCAGCAGGTCTAGAATTGGCCTGAACTTTTACTGAAATGAGAAATAGACCTGCATAGCATTGTTCCCTGGGAAGACACAGAACATATGATTAATAGTGGTGCTTTGTACCCATGGGTCTGTAGAGTTTTTGGGTGGTTTATACTACCTTGTCAGCATTGTTGATTAGTAATGGTGAGGTTAGATTGATGATTTGCACCTGGTTTCAATGAGGACCATCTCCTCCCTCACCCCTTAGAAGGTTCTGCCATTGGGCCTAGTTGCACAGGAGCAAGTGCCCATGTGATGCCTATGGGATAAAAGAAACCCAAGACCAGACAGGCATGGTCACTCATGCCTGTAATCCCAGCACTTTGGGAGGCTGAGGCGGGTGGATCACCTGAGGTCAGGAGTTCAAGACCAGCCTGACCAATTTGGCGAAACCCCGTCTCTACTAAAAATACAAAAATTAGCTGGGCGTGGTGGTGGGCACCTGTAGTCCCAGCTACTCAGGAGGCTGGGACTTGAACCCAGGAGGTGGAGGTTGCAGCGAGGCAAGATCACGCCACTGCACTCCAGCCTGGGCAATACAGCTAGATTCCTCAAAAAAAACACCTGAGACCTGAGACAAGACTCCATATGGGGCTCCCTGGTTGTAAAGTGTTCCGTGTACACATCAGTGGTTCCTGATCTGGGAGAGGGCATGTCAAGCACGGCCCTTCCAGAGGGAGGATAATTGGAGCTTGCACCTGGCCCCTCTGGACCCTTTACTGTGACACAGCCTCTTGGAAATAGATGTTCGGTGCTGCAAAGGAAAATTAGCACTGAGACAAAGTATCTTTCAGCAAAGCAATTTTTACTTCCTGGACTGCAGGAAGGGTACCCTCGCTAGTCATCGTGCCATGAGAGTACCAAGAACAAAGGGTAACAAGCAAATTTATTTCTTACACATTCAGGGTTGTCCTTACTGCTGTGTCTGATCTCCGTTGGCTGGAGCCAGATCTCACAATCTAAACTAAAACCAGACTGGCTAACAACTTAAAACTTTTCTAAACAGGTAAAAGCAATGGAGAGCTGGGAAATGCCTGTGAGCACATCCAGCACAGTTATATTGGTTAAAGTACAAGGACATAAAATGTACTATGTGCCTGTAAGCATGGCATGTCTAATAGCTACATAGGATAGGGCTTAACAAAGAGTTATTAGCACACTTATGATTTATTCTTTAACAAGAAACCAAACTTTAAAAAGGAACTTTTGTACTTCCCAGACAGCCCTTGGTTGTGATGCATGCCCCTACTTCAATGCTGCTGCTATATCGTATCGTTTTCCTGCAGTAAACTGTGGATTGGTAAACACTGTCATTTGGTGACCTGTAAGTCTTTAACAATGGAACTCTGCTCAACTGCCACCAATAAAGCAGATGCCAGTTAGACACTTAGGAAGTTGATTACAGAAATGGACTCTAAAGTCAAAAATGAAGTCTATTTCTCCACTCTGAATTGACCAGTGACTTTCTTTTGGTAATAGAATGTGGTAATAGAAACAGGGGCCAGTTCTGGGCCTAAGCCTTGTTAAGTGAAGCCAAATTCCACCTAAGGTTGTCTCCGTACTTAGTAACAAACTGCATTCTAACTTAGACATAAATTAGATGAAAGCAAAACTCATGAGCAGACTTTGGTAACAAATAGCTGAGTCCCAGCCAATCACAGCAACTGAGCCTCAGTCAGTTACAGGTGGCCAACTGATCAGACCAGCTTCAAATATAGTGTTTGCTGATTGGTTACTGAGCTGTAACCAATCAAGCTGTTTCTGTACCTCATTTCTGTTTTCTGTCTATAAATGCTGCCTGCCTACATTGCAAAGTAGGGCGCTCTCACGTGCCTGTTTTCTCTCTTCTTCTTCCTTCCTCCCTCCCTGTCTCCCTCCCTCCCTCCCTCCCTATCTCCCAGGCTATCCTGCTGAAGGATGAGACACGTGCAGCAGACTGGAATCAGCTCAGTTTTCCCAGCTGAGGCCCCATACATTTGAGAAGCCCAGCGAAGATTACTCAAGCCACTCAGCAAACCCACAGCTGACAATAGATGCGTAAATGAGCTTTGCCAAGCCCAGCACAAATCATCTGAACTGCCCAGCTGGTCCACATCTGCAAGCAAAAATAATAGTTTGTTATTATATGCACCTAACGTTTTGTGGTTGTATGTTACACAACATTATTGTGGCAACGGGTGACGGACACAGATACTCAAGTAGAGATGTCAAGCAGGCGGTTGGATGCATGGGTCTGAAGTTCAGGTGAGAAGTCCAAGCTGGAGGAAATTGTGAGAGCAGTCAGCAACATAGCGGACACAGCTGCTCCACCTAGATTCCCTGCAGTACCTTGTTTTCTTTGTTGAGAGCCCCACTCCTGCTTTTGCTTCTAACACCCAGCACTTGTGTCTTTTTGGAGACTTCCCCTTAGGCTTTTAGAGCTGCTTTCCCCTCCACAACCAGAGAATAAGATATACTTGGAAATGGACTTCCCTCCAGGACAGTTGTCCCCAGCCTTTTTCGCACCAGGGACCAGTTTTGTGAAAGACAGTTTTTCCATGGACCGGGCAGTGCAGCGGGATGGTTTTGGGATGATTCGAGCACATTGCATTTATTGTGCACTTTATTTCTATTATTATTACACTGAAATATATAATGAAATAATCACACAACTCACCATAATGTAGAATCAGCGGGAGCCCTGAACTTGTTTTCCTGCAACTAGATGGTCCCATCTGAGGGTGATAGGAGACAGTGACAGATCATTAGGCATTAGATTCTCAGAGGAGCGTGTAACCTAAATCCCTCGCATATGCAGTTCACAATACGGTTCCTGCTTCTATGAGAATCTGATGCCACTGCTGATATGACAGGAGGTGGAGCTCAGCTTCACTCTCTGGCCCACTGTTCATCTTCTGCTATGCAGCTCAGTTCCTAACAAGCCATGGACCAGTACCAGTCCCTGGTCCAGAGGTTGGGGATTCCTGTGCTATAAGACAGGAGGTGGAGCTCAGGCAGTAATGCGAGGGATAGGGAGTGACCGTAAATACAAACGAAGCTTCACTTGCTTGCTCATCTACCACTCACCTCCTGCTGTACAGCTCAGTTCCTAACAGGTCACAGACAGGTACCAGTTAGTGGCCCAGGGTTTGGGGACTCCTGTTCTAGGACAACCCTTGACCAGTGACACACAGGCACAGGGTACAGAGCAGAAGATGTGTGAAAGCCTAGTTCTCTTGTTCCAAAAAACTCTGGGCATATCTTAAGCCCCAGGGTTTTTGTACACCCAGGATTGGGTTAAAACCACCACACTTTGCAAAGCCTGCCTGAGATTATACCTTTGCCGGGCTTCCTCTCCTCTGTTTACATCTCCCTCTGTCTTACCAGTCCGGCGAGTATTTCCTTAAGAAATCATGTGCATACAAATCAGGTTCTGCTTCTGGGTCACCCACCCTAAGACAACAAATAAGTAATATTTGAAGCCATGAGTCTAGATGAGCTATCTATAAGATTAGCAAGGGGCTTCGTATTCATAGTTATTCTCTATATTTAGCATTTTAAGACATTTTGATTTTTTTTAATTTTGCATTCCTTTTTACAATTTGGAACCAAGGCAATTCTGAATGTTGCTAAGTATAAAGTCAGCCCTTGCACTGATGAATTTATGGAGCAAATACTCAAGATTCTGTCAGAGTTGGATTTTTCTAACCAGGTTAACATCCCTTGATAACATATTGGCTTCTGGATGCAAATATAAAAATAAATAGAGGGATGGGAGTGTGTGAGACTGTGCAAGTGTGTGTGTGTGTGTGTGTATGTGTGCAGACACTTCTGTTGAGGCAGGAATAAAGGAGTCCTATGCATGTTATTGGCCATCAGACCAGGTGAGAAATAGCCCCCATGGAACTAGAGAACACATTCCAGATTCTGGAATGTTTTGCACAATATCTAAGAGTAATATGGTAAAGCTCCCAAAAGAAAAAACGACCACAAATACACATCATTCAAAAATATTTATTTTAGGTCATTTACTATATAACTGGCAATGCACATGTAGGATGAACTTATCAAACATGATTCTGCCCTCTCTGCCCTTAAAAGTTTATAAGCTGATGAGGGGAGGAGAGATAGGCATTAAATAATTACCCAGATAATCATTTACTTATTATTTGTGTTTGAAAGAAAAAGTACAAGGTATTCTTAGGGTAAATAACTGGGGACTAACCCTCTGGGTTAGTCACTGGAGGAAACATCACTCTTTGGCTTGTCCAACACATCGCCAGACTCTGAGCTCCCTGGAGCAGACTGTGTCTTGCTCATCCTCCATCACAATGCTAGATTTGTGGCACTTTAAAAATGTTTGTTGAATGGATGCATGAGGTTAGTAGTGAGGATGAGAATAAGTACTGTGATAAAGGAGACCTAGGAGAAGAGATTTCAACATAAGTTGAAGCCAGATCGTGGAAGACCTTAAGTATCATTTGAAGGAGTTTGGATTTCATCATGTGGGACATGGGGAGCCACTAAAACTGTCTGAGCCAGACTGATGTGATTAGAGCTGTGTTTCATGAAGGTAACTCTGGAGAGGCTGGGGGCAGGAGGCCAGCTGGGAAGTTGCTTAGATTGGTGACAGTAGAAAGGGATGGGAAGGCGGGAACAGCTACAGGGGGATGATTGGCTGCATCAGACCCTGAGAACTCATTTCAAGTGAGAGACTTGCTCTGGGGCATTTGCCACCAAAGGCTGCAATTCACATAAACTCTCTGTAATGTTTCCTAAGAATTCTCCAGAGGCTCATGAGTTTTCTAGTTAGGTAATTAAGAAATAGTTATGTTCTCAAGAGAATAGCTGAATGCCCTAGATAATTTCTCCAATTTTGATTTAGCAAATGGGTAAGATAACTATGCCATCCTTCCTTTTTGGCTGATGCCCACTTCCTTCAGACTAAACAACCATTTAATCACACTGTAGCAACATCAGTCACCTATGACGTCTTTAGAGCTCCTGGATTTGGGTTTCCCTTCACAAACTAGAGTTTATGGTTCATTTTTATTGCTCCATCTCCTACTAGCTGTAATTGCCAATACTGTAGATGATGCCGTGGGTTGGTTTGTTCATTAAAAGTAAGTAAGTCTGAAAGAAAAGGGAGCATACCAAAAACTTATGCTGTATTGCAAATTTTATACCAGAAGTCAGGAATGAGAAAATTTAAGATTCTCCAGGCACTTGAATGTTAATTTCTCTACCCTACATGTTTCAAAAGGTATTTCAAAGCTGATCCTGAATCCAAACTAATCATTCCATAATGTAGGTGGGTTAGCATTAGCATAATTTATCTTCTGGCTTTTTAATTTCATAAACAATATTTATGAGTAATTATTGTGTGCACTCCTGAACATTTATGAGGGTTTATTATGTGCCAAACTCTTCTATATTTTATATCTTTATGTACCTAAAGCTTTCATCTTCACACAACTCCTGCAAGATGCTGTGTTATTATCTCTGTTTTACAGTTGAAGAAACAGGCTCAGAGTGGTTCAGTGGCTTGCCTGAGGCCACACAGCTCATCGGTGATGGAGCCTGTTGGAAATTCAAGTTACCTTGGCTCCAAGCCCCAGTCCACTATCCCGCCTTTCTCTAAGATTGAACCAGAGCTCCACAATTCAGCGAAAAGGTTGAAAGTCTTCTCTAACATAGGCGGATAAAATTCAAGCTGTCTTTCATGCCGCCCTGTCATCAAAGCAGAGAGCAAGCCTCAGTAAGTTTACCAGTTTGAATGAGCAAAAAAACCAGATTCCCAACAGCAAACAGATATGACCACTGTTGAGAAACATTAAGTTTACCCTGCCCCCATGGTTCTCTTGTGGAAGATACTTTTAGTTTGTGATTAGTGGTAGGCGGGTAACAGCTGCCTACCTAGTATATTCCTGAGTTATATGTATATGTAGAACACCTGTGTATTAATAAGACTCACCTGTCAAAGAGCAAATAAACACGTGGATGACTCACCGCTCGGGATCTTCAGTCTGGAGAGCTGTCAGCCCCGCAGGCTCTCAGGCTGCTGGTCCCCAAGATAGATTCACTCTGCTGTGCTGTCTCGGTATCTGCCTCTCAAATACCTTCAGCACCGTCTGGGTGGGGTGGGTGGGGGTCTCCCGACCGAGCTGGTTCTTGGTAAGCGGCGTCCAAGTGTGGAGACTCAAATCCAGGATGAAGGGTTGCCTGAGCAATGGAAAAGAGGCTAAGCTGAAGGTATCCCAGGAATGTTTGAAAAGAATCCCCCAGGTGAGTTAGGGGGAGCCAGAAGGAGCCCAGGGGGAGACTCCCAGGTGAATTAGGGAGAACCCGGAAGTAGCCCAAGTACTATTGGAAAAAATCCCCGGGGTAAGTTGGGGAGCTCAAGAGGAGCCCGGGGGAAACTCCCAGGGTGAATTAGGGAGAACCTTGAATTGGCCAGAGAACGTTTGAAAAAAATCTCCTAGGGTTAGTTGGGGGAGCTCGGAATTAGCCCGAGAACGTTTGAAAAAATCTCCCAGGGTGGCAGCCGGGGGAACTTGGTCATATTGGGGTAACATAGGACAAAGATCAAGCAAACGCAGGGCTTATTTGGTGTGGTCTGTTTGGACTTTGGTGTTTTGCCCTGGAGCTGTTTCAGACAGAAGATGAGGGAAAGGATTCAGGAGAAAATTCAGGAGAGGAGAAGGAGTGTGATTAAGTATGTAAAGAAATTGTGGAGCAAAAACATGAAAAGTCAAATGAGGAAAAGGTGTGCCCGTCAGCCCTGGCTCAGTATCTTGCAGAGAGATGGCCAGAGCCTCCCGATATTTCTACCTCTGCTTCTGTTGGCATGTGTGCTCCTAGAACTATGGTAACTGGTTCAGATGCTTATACTCCTACATCTATGGTAACCAGTTCTCTCCAAGCCGGAATTCAACAAGTGGGAAGTGAGGGAGATTTAGAGGCATGGCAATTTCCAGGGGTTATACACCCTCAAGATCAGCAAGGGCAAGTACGGGTTGCTTTTGAACCCATTCCCTTCAAACTGTTAAAACAGTTTAAACAGGCCATCAGTCAGTATAGGCTTGAGTCTCCATTTGTGCTAGGATGACTGAAGAACGTAGTTTTTTTTTTTTAATTGTATTTGGGCTCTGGGGTACATGTGCACATCCTGCATCCTGCAGGATTACTGCATAGGTACCTACATGCCATGGTGGTCTGCTGTCTCCATTGCCCACCACCACCACCGCCCCACCCCTTCATCCCCCCCACATCAGGCATTTCTCCCAGTGTTATCCCCCCCATCCTCCCTCCCCCGTTCCCCTCTGCCCTCCTCTCCTCCCTCCCCTCCACCTCCCTCATTGTTCATCCGCCTGTGAGTGAAAACATGCAGTGTTTGGTTTTCTGTTCTTGTGCCAGTTTGCTGAGAATGATGGTTTCTAGGTTCATCCATGTCTCTACAAAGGAAACAAACTCATTGTTTTTTATGGCTGCATGGTATTCCATGGTGTATATGTGCCACATTTTTTTTTTGTCCAGTCTATCATCAGTGGGCATTTGGGTTGGTTCCAGGTCTCTGCTATCGTAAACAGCACCGCAATGAACATACGTGTGCACGTGTCTTTGTAATAGAATGATTTATAATCCTTTGGATATATACCCAGTAATGGGATTGCTGGGTCAAATGGAATTTCTATTTCTAGATCCTTGAGGAATCGCCACACTGTCTTCCACAATGGTTGAACTAATTTACACTTCCACCAACAGTGTAAAAGTGTTCCTTTTCTCCACATCCTCTCCAGCATCTGTTGTCTCCAGATTTTTTAATGATCGCCATTCTGACTGGCATGAGATGGTATCTCAGTGTGGTTTTGATTTGTATTTCTCTAATGACCAATGATGATGAGCATTTTTTCCTATGTTTCTTGGCCACATATTTGTCTTCTTTTGAAAAGTGTTCATATCCTTTGCCCACTTTTGAATGGGTTTGTTTTTTTTCTCGTGCTTTAGTTCTTTGTAGATTCTGGATATTAGCCTTTTGTCTGATGGGTAGATTGGGAAAATTTTTTCCCATTCTGTTGGTTGCCGTTTCACTCTAATGATTGTTTCTTTTGCTATGCAGAAGCTCTGGAGTTTAATTAGATCCCATTTGTCTATTTTGGCTTTTGTTGCCGTTGCTTTTGGTGTTTTAGTCATGAAGTCCTTGCCTGTGCCTATGTCCTGAATGGTTTTGCCTAGGTTTTCTTCTAGGGTTTTTATGCTGTTCTTGTGTTTGAATCTTTAATCCATTTGGAGTTAATTTTTGTATAAGGTATAAGGAAGGGGCCCAGTTTCAGCTTCCTGCATATGGCTAGCCAGTTTTCCCAACACCATTTATTAAGCAGGGAATCCTTTCCCCGTTGCTTGTTTTTGTCAGGTTTGTCAAAGATCAGATGATTATAGATGTGTGGCATTTCTTCCAAGGCCTCTGTTCTGTTCCATTGGTCTATATCTCTGTTTTGGTACCAGTACCATGCTGTTTTGATTACTGTAGTCTTGTAGTATAGTTTGAAGTCAGGTAGCGTGATGCCTCCAGCTTTGTTCTTTTTGCTTAGGGTACTCTTGGCTATGTGGGCTCTCTTTTGGTTCCATATGAAGTTTAAAGTGGTTTTTTCCAGTTCTGTGAAGGTCAGTGGTAGCTTGATGGGGATAGCATTGAATCTATAAATTACTTTGGGCAGTATGGCCATTTTCACAATATTGATTCTTCCTAACCATGAGCATGGAATGTTTTTCCATATGTTTGTGTCCTCTCTTATTTCTTTGATCAGTGGTTTGTAGTTTTCCTTGAAAAGATCTTTTACTTCCTTTGTTAGATGTATTCCTAGGTATTTTGTTCTCTTTGTAGCAATTGTAAATGGGAGTTTGTGCATGACTTGGATCTCTATTTGTCTGTTATTGGTGAATAGGAATGCTTGTGATTTCTCCACATTGATTTTTGTATCCTGAGACTTTGCCAAAGTTGCTTATCAGTTTCAGGAGATTTTGGGCTGAGATAATGGGGTCTTGTAAATATACGATCATGTCGTCTGCAACTAGGGACAGTTTAACTTCTTCTTTTCCTAATTGAATGCCCTTTATTTCTTTTTCCTGCCTAACTGCTCTGGCTAGAACTTCCAATACCATATTGAATAGGAGTGGTGAGAGAGGGCATCCTTGTCTAGTGCCAGTTTTAAAAGGGAATGCTTCTAGTTTTTCCCCATTCAGTATGATATTGGCTGTGGGTTTGTTGTAAATAGTGTTTATTATTTTGAGATACGTTCCATTGATACCTAGTTTATTGAGAGTTTTTAGCATAAAGGGCTGTTGAATTTTGTCAAAGGCCTTCTCTGCATCTATTGAGATAATCATGTGGTTTTTGTCTTTGGTTCTGTTTATGTGATGGATTACATTTATTGATTTGCGTATGTTGAACCAGCCTTGCATCCCCGGGATAAAGCCTACTTGATCATGGTGGATAAGCTTTTTGATGTGCTGTTGGATTCGGTTTGCCAGTATTTTATTAAAGACTTTTGCATCAATGTTCATCATGGATATTGGCCTGTAGTTTTCTTTATTAATGGTGTGTCTGCCAAATTTTGGTATCAGGATGATGTTGGTCTCACAGAAAGAGTTAGGGAGGATTCCCTCTTTTTGTATAGAATGTAGCTATTTCTTACCAGCTGATTCCAGTAGATCCTATTTTGGGAGGCAGGTTGAGGGGCCTTCTTTGGGCCCCAATCCAAACTGGGGCCCATCCAGTATGACCTATGCCATTATTCCTATACAATGCTTGTTCCCCGCCACAGCTGGGAGTGCAACAGTAGATTTGTGCAGCTCTCAAAGGGTAAGCATTTTACTGGGAGAGCGACCGCAAAAAATGTCTGCAGGAGTTTGTGGCCCTTTACCCCCTGGAACTGTGAGCTTACTTCTAGGAAGATCGAGTCTTGTTGCTCAAAGAGTTAGAGTTCATACAGGAGTTATTGATGCGGACTTTATAGGGGAGATTCAAATTGTAGTGTCTTCTTCCTTCCCTGGAGTGCTGAGCCTGGGGAACGCATAGCACAGCTTTTAGTTACACCATATGAAAAAATAGGAGCAGGTGAAACTAGGAGAACGAGAGGACTTGGAGGTATAAATAGACAAGACAGAGCGGCACATTGGGTAAATCAAATGACTGGTAAACGTCCTACATATGAGATTACAATTCAAGGAAGTAAATTTAAATGATTGGTAGATACTGGAGTAGATGTTTCTATTATTTCTTTCCAACATTGGCCACTTTCTTGGCTCATGGAAAATGTTCAATTCAATGTGCTTGGAGTAGGGCAGACGTCTCAAGTGTATCAACGTAGTCACATTTTCATCCACGAGGGGCCCGAGGGACAGCTTGGAACTATTCATCCTATTGTAATGCAAATCCCTGTTAACTTGTGGGGAAGAGAGTTGTTACAGCAATGAGGAGCTCAGGGTTTAATACCTGAACAATCATATAGCTCCCCCACCAGGCCACCAAATGATGCAGGATAAGGACTATGTGCCTGGGATGGGATTGGAAGAAAATTTGCAAAGCCCAAAGGAATTTTTAGAAATTAAAGGACAAAAACCTTATCAGGACTTAAGATATTCTTTTTGATGGCAGCCATTGCCAAGCCACCAGAGCTATTGCCTTGAAATGGATGACAAACAAACCTATGTGGATAGAGCAATGGCCACTAGCAAAAGAAAAACTGCAGGCTTTAGAGAATTTAGTCGCTGAACAACAGCTGAATAAACAAATTCAAGGAAGAAACTGTAAGGCAATTGATCTGGTGGCGAGATCCCCTCACAAAGCATCAGGAAAGAGGTAATATAATAACCTAGGGGAGAGGATTTGCTTGTATTTCTGCAGGTCCAAATCAATCATGGGTGTGGGTACAATCCAGATATTTAAAGCCATGCTATGAAGCAGATACCAAAAGAGAGACTTGTAGAGGACCCCCCGGTCACAGAGAGACTGACATCGAGGTGGAGTGTTGTTTCCAAGAGGAGAACGCATACCAAACCTCACCACTGTCTTGGGGTCAACGTAAGAAACTTTCACAAATAGCAGAGGAAAACCTGAAGAAAGCAGGACAGCCTATTATGGTAATCATGATGACGGTTATCACGATGAAAGTGAGTATTTCTGGAGTTGGGATAGAAGCAAAAGGAAGTTTCACATATTGGGCATATATTTTTTCCTTCCTTTATTGGCTATAATAATTTAAGAAAGAATCACGTTTCTGCCATCAAGACCTGAATGCAGATAAAATAAGGAATTGCCCCCGAAGTTAAAAGTATTAATCTGGAGAGAGTGTGCTGTGATAGAGGCTAAGGTACTGCACAACAATTCCTATGGAATTATTATTGATTATTGGTCCCCTAAGGGGATACTTAGCAATGATTGCACCGGTCAGTCCTCTTGTAGTAACATGAAATTTAGATGGCAGATAAAGAACTACAATTATTTGGAATTCATACATACTGAGGTCAACAATTCTGTTGTCTGGAGAGATGGATTAATAAACCCATGACCAAAAATAGTATGGCCAATGATAAGAGCTGGATAAAAAGAACTTTGAAAAATGCCTGTGGCCCTAAAAGCAATAAAAGTCTGGGAAGGAAAATGTAATAGAGAATCAGCCCCTAAATCTTGTTCATTAGAAGTTTATAAGAAATCTCTTTAGGTTCAGAGCTGTGTTAAACCCCCCCCATATTTTGTGGTGCTGAGAGAATTACAGACTAACTTTAGTCACTCTAAAAAGTATAATGAGACCAAACATAATCGGGAGAGAAGAAAACAGCACCTGGAAAAGCCTTTAGACAGCAAGCAAGGAAGAGGGACCCAGAGAGCCCTGGATGCCTCTTTTCAGCAGGAAGTAGTTACAGAAGAACGACCTCCACCCTATTTCCAAAAGATTTCTGGGTCCCAACTCCTAAAGGGAAAAATTTAAGTGTAGGCAGTTAGTCAGGTTCCGAGGTGCTTGGGGAGGCTACTGATGGATTGGCAGCCCTAAAATTTGGATGAAAATGCCTGGAGGATCTATAATTGCTATTATGATTATGTTATTAATCTGTCTTGTTTCTCTTTGTGTAGTTTGCAAGTACAGATCCAGAAGCCTCCGAGAAATGGTTCACCAAGATAGAGATGTATTTGCTTACCTAGCTTTGTGAAACAAAGAAGGGTGAGATGTTGAGAAACATTAAGTTTACCCTGCCCCCATGGTTCTCTTGTGGAAGATACTTTTAGTTTGTAATCAGTGGTAGGCGGGTAACAGCTGCCTACCTAGTATATTCCTGAGTTATGTGTATATGTAGAACACCTATGTATTAATAAGAATCACCTGTCAAAGAGCAAATAAATAAGTGGATGACTCTCCGCTCAGGGCCTTCAATCTGGAGAGCTGTCAGCCCGCCAGGCTCTCAGGCTGTCAGTCCGCAGGATAGATCCACTCTGTTGTGCTATCTATATCTGCCTCTCAAATACCTTCAGCATCATCGAGGTGGGGTCTCCCGACCCAACTGGTACTCAGTAGACCACAAAGTATATGCTCTCTTGAAAGTCATTTCTTCAATGGGATGATCTGTGCAGCAGACCACCATGGCACACATTTACTTATGTAACAAACCTGCGCATCCTGCATGTGTACCCCTGAACTTAAAAGCTGGAAATTAAAAGAAAGTCATTTCCTCTTTTTAATTAAACTGTTTTCTCAGAAGATTGTGGTCCTGAGTCAAATGTCACTGGACAACATGACTGCAACAATACTACAGGCCTTGGTGGACTGTTTCATTAGAAATCTCTCAGCTGGGGTGGTGGCTCAAGCCTGTAACCCCAGCACTTTGGGAGGTGGAGGTGGGAGGATCACCTGAGGTCAGGAGTTCGAGACCAGCCTGGCCAACATGTTGAAACCCTGTCTCTAATAAAAATGCAAAAATTAGCCGGGCATGGTGGTGGGCACCTGTAATCCCAGCTACTCGGGAGGCTGAGACAGGAGAATCACTTGAATCCCACAGCTGGGACTGCACCACTGCACTCCAACCTGGGTGACAGAGACTCCATCTCACACCCTGTATAGCCATTCTTTCTGTATGTAATGATACATGCTTTGTTATTATATGTAACAATTCTCTAAAGCATTTAAAGATCATTGATTGCACATTAATATTTGTAACAGTACAAGTACTTTCAAGCTGGATATTGCTGTTTATATTTTCTTTCCTGGGGTGACTGATGTCTAGAAAAATCAGTGAGTCTCTAACTGGACCCTGAAATTAATCACTGGTCTCTGGTTAAGTCTAGTGGGCTTTTGTATGCTTAAAGGGGCTCATTTATTAGTAAATTTAAGAAAGTGATAAATATAGATACAACTCTTAAGACTGCAGGATGGAATTAATAGCCTTCTCTTTCTGCTTCTGATGTTGTAGAGGAAGCAAGCTGGGAATTCTTGTCCTCCTACAATGTGCTGGTGCCAGACAGATAGCATCACCCCTTGCATCATTTGAATGCTCACAATAAGCTCATTTATCTCCATTTTGCAGGTAGGGAAACAGAACCTCAAAGATGTTCGGGGAATGCCCAAAATCATTTGTCCAGTAAAAAAGAGAGATCCAGGATTCAAGCCAGGTCAAGCAAAGCCCGTTTTCTCTTACCCCTTCTATGCTACCTTTCTTCCTGTTATTTTTTTTTAAAATACTCACATCTGTCTAAAAATTTTAGACATTGAGCATGGGGAAAACACAAATAGCTAAGATTCACAGATAACTGCCAATTCTTATTTTAGCATTTCTCCCAAATCTTTAATTAGAAAATCAGAACTGTTAGTCAGATTGGCTGGTGTGAAATTCCCTGCTACTTCCTGGCCTGTGTTGCAGGAGGTGAAACTGCCAGAAGGTGACTGAGATAACGGACCAGGTATACATTTTGGTATAATCATGATTTGCTGTTGCATATATGCTACTGTTTGAGCAGTAAATTTCAGATTTCATAATTTTAAATTGTAGACAGGAAATGCATACGATCAGTAAGAGGTAAAGTTGTACATTTTTGTCATGGAAATTCAAGATGAACATTTTTATTGTCATAACAGACTAAGATGTTTTATCTCCTTCCCTGCAGTGTACCTGCATTCTGACACAAATGTGCCGGGAGAATGCTAAACAGTTTTGTTCCCTTTTAAACGGAAATAGATATGGAGCTGATGGAAAAGGTTAGTGAGCAACTGCTGTCACCAAAAAGAGAGCAGGAATCGCAACCCAATCTTTTATGGTCAGGTATTTTTTTAAATCTGGGTTTGTAATAAACAGAAGCAGCAGCTCTTATTGTTAAAAGGTATCATTCCAAGATAACCTTAGGATGTTACTTTCTTTGTAGGTGCCATCAAATGAGTTGCCTTCACAGGCAATACATGATAACAGAATTGAATATGATAAAGAGCACATAACAGACTTTTAAGAAATTACATCATCTGACATTCATATGTACCATTTTTAAAAACCTGCTTTTAGAAACTTAGGAAACTCAGGGAATGGCACATATAAGATTCATATAGGCTGGGTGCAGTGGCTCACGCCTGTAATCTCAGCACTTTGGGAAGCCAAGGTGGGCTGATCACTTGAGGTCAGAAGTTCAAGACCAGCCTGGCCAACATGGTGAAACCTCATCTCTACTAAAAATACAAAAACTAACTGGATGTTGTGGTGGGTGCCTGTAATCCCAGCTACTCAGGAGGCTGAGGCAGAAGAATCACCTTGAGCCCAGGAGGCGGAGGTTGTAGAGAGCCGCAATCACGCCACTGCACTCCAGCCTGGGCAACAAAGTGAAACTCTGTCTCAAAAAATTAAAATCATATAAATGGATCATTGCTGCCCCTTACCCCTCCTCTAATGACACTGCCTTATGTGAGATGAAGTGGGTTCAGCAATAGAAGAACAGAGGTTATAATGTCAGGGAAGTGACTCTGGAATGGTGAAGTGGGAAATCATGGACTTCGGAGTCAACAACCTTAGGTTAAAATTATTGGCTTTACTGCTTATTACTGTATGACCTTAAACAAGTTACTTAACCTCTCTTAACCTGGGTTTCTGAATCTATAAAACAATGGCAGGAAGACGTGTTTCGTGACATTATTGAAAGGTTACATGAGATAATGCATCTACCCCTGATTGAAGCCACAACCCATCTAGTTCAGTCCCAGAGAAACACAGACTTCTCAGGCAACCAATCAGGGGGAAACAATTCCAGTTTTATTCAGGTTTCTCAGCACTGAAGAGAATCCAATTCATAACCAACTGCAGTATTTCTCATTGCTGTTTCTTTTGTCACCAAGTTCACTGGTGTCAGCAGCCTCTGGAGTTCTTTATCTACCTTATTACCAAAGAACTTTCTCCACCCTTCCTTGCTTTTTCTGCCACTCCCATCCCATTCCCCACCTATCCATTCCATCTCTTTCTTGTCTTTATTACAAAGGTTATTTTACCTCTTTGGGTAAGTCCTTTCTCTTCAATTCTAGTCTCTCAGAGTCAAATATTTTTCTGTGGTCAATCTGCATCACAAGTACACAGAAACCATTCTGAAAGAGAAAGACGAATGGTTTGTTTGGGAGGATAAAGTTTGGCAGAGAAGGAAGTTTTAATTAAACTGGAAATTACGGGGTTTTCCTTGTTAATGTGGGAAGGTGATGTGGTAGAAAATGTGCCAACATTTTATGTTGATCATTTTATCCCATGATATATGTAAAGAAAATAGCACCAGATCAGGTACAAAGTAGAGTCGCAACATGTGTGAGTCTGTCTTCCATTCAGCATCTGTTCCAGACATCTACTGCTGCGTAACAAACTATGCCGAAACTAAGGGTCTCAAAATGATGATTATCTCTAGTGGTTTCATGCTTGACTGGGCTCAGCCAACCAGTTCTCACTTGGGGTCTCTCATGTGACTGCAGTAAGATGGCATCTGAGGCTAGAGTCATCTAAAAGTTCTGCTGCAATCTGGTGCCTCTGCTGGGATGGATGGAAGAGCTGGCAATTGACTACATAACACACACACCCCTCCCCCTCCCCCATGTGGTCTTTCTATGTGGCTGGTTTAGGCTTCCTCCTAGTATGGCGGTCTCAGACTTCTTCCCCAGAGTGAGCTTTTCAAGAGACCCAGATAGAAACTGCCAGGCTCATTATGAAGTAGCCTCAGAAGTTAAACAGGCATCACTTTTGCAAGTTAAAAGCAAGCCATAGAGCCAGCCCAGATTCAATGGGAGGAGACTGCAGCAGTGAAAACTGGGGTGCACAGTTGATTGGGGGACCACCTTGGAAAATCACCTATCACATAGTCAACTCGACTCACCCCAAAACATGTTCTCTTTATTTTGGAAACATAGAAATGTTTGGTTACACTTTATAGTTAATTTTGCTGAAGAATCAAGAGCCTGGGTCAAATGGGCAATCTCCTTTTGTAAGCCAACAAAGTTCAGAACGAAAACATTCATTCCCTTTCATCTTGGAAAAGCAGTGTAGCACTAACATCAGAATGCTTGAGTTTGACTTTTTTTTTTTTTTTTTTGAGACAGAGTCTCACTCTTTTGCCAGGCTGGAGTGCAATGGCATGATCTCAGCTCACTGCAATCTCCACCTCCTGGGTTCGAGCAATTCTCCTGCCTCAGCCTCCAAAGTAGCTGGGACTACAGGCACCCCCCACCTCACCATGCCTGGCTCATTGTTGTATTTTTAGTAGAGATAGGGTTTCACCATGTTGGCTAGGATGGTCTCAATCTCTTGACCTCATGATCCACCCGCCTTGGCCTCCCAAAGTGCTGGGATTACAGGCATGAGCCACCATGTAATCTTAGTACTTTAGGAGGCCAAGGTGGGCTGATCACTTGAGGTCAGAAGTTCAAGACCAGCCTGGCCAACATGGTGAAACCTCATCTCTACTAAAAATACAAAAACTAACTGATGTTGTGGTGGGTGCCTGTAATCCCAGCTACTCAGGAGGCCTACAGTCTCTTGACTTCACCCTGCAGTCTTTTTGAACATGAGCTGGTTTTGTCATCTCTCTGGTTCCTCAGCTGCGAAATAGGACTAACATTATTCACAGGGCTGTTAAATACAAAATGAGATAATTTTCATAATAATGCAGATACTGCCTAGTACATAGTATGTGCTCAATAAATGTTATATTTTTTAATGTAGATGCCTGGTCTACTTATCAAGAGAATTTTGCCTGTAACTGCAAGAAGATACTCCAGTCAGGAAACACCTTAACCTCACCCAGGGATTCTAGGCAGTTGACACTAGTTTCAAAATATACAGGTAATGTATTTAGTAATGTGACTATACTGAATAAATGACAAGCTTCTAGCAAGCATGTTTATGAACAAAGGCTAATGAAACTTGCACTTATTTAGATTTATAGCATCTCTAAACAATTTTGTCTTCTGCTTCATTGGGAAATGATGCAAAACAGCATCCTACTCAGGCTGAAGTTTTTCCGTTCATTTTATTACACTGTTAGGAATTCAACCAATGACAGATTTATTTGGGTGAACAAGTACAACCAACGCTTTGCAGACAAATACAATAAAATCTGCTAAGTAAATTCTGAGGAAATGTGGCTGGCTAGAAATGAGTGGAATGAGGGGAGAGTGCCTTCTAAGATACGGGGTGGTGGGGGGAAGATAGAAGATCCCAAGATCCCAACCTCATCATTCACAAGGAGAAGGCAAAGCACACTCCATGGAGGGTCCAACAAACCTTTAGAAATCAAACAAGAAAAACATCAAATTATTCCAAGGGCTTCCTAGGTTTGGCTTTGGGGATGGAGTATTGAGATAGGGCTTGGGGTAGGTGTGAGGTCCCTCTGTGGAATAAGAAGTGTGTCATTCTTTTTGAGACCTTGTCCCTAAGTTCAAGTACAGATAGCGTAACAGAGGAAGTAGGGGACTGTATCAGTTAGCGTTATCTGTATCAAGCAATGGAAACCAATTCTGGCTAACTTCAACAAGAAGGAATTCTTTGGGAATGATATGGGACAGAGAAGGATAGGAAAAAAAAAAAAGATGGGTTCAAAAAGGACAGGCCCAGGCACCTCTGGAAGTTCCCAGTGGCAGGAATGAACAAACGGTCTCGTCCAGACATCCCCAGTAGATTTTCAGGCTTTACGTCATTCAGTTCAAAGACGAAAACAGCAATCACCCTAGTCGTTTGGCTGACCATTAGCTAGAGAAAGAATGACCACCGTGATTGAAAATCCAACTGGAATATAATCCAATGAGAAAGAGGTAATTCCTCCAAATGAGTGTTCTGCCCAAAGAAAGTTAAAGAGTGACGGACTACCGAAAGCAGCATGCATCTGTGACTTAGTATCAACATGCAAGAACACTAACCCAGTGGTAAAATGGAACATCCTGCTTCTGTGGCAGAAATCGTCAGGCATGTGGATGGTAGTATGCTGCTGTATTATTGCCTGTTACACCAGAAGTGAGCTTGCTTCACCCCAGGAATCTAAGAGGTGGTTGAGACAGAGGGGTAATTACAGTCTGAGACAACACAGGAATAATAGATTTATTGTTATCTTGCAGCTTCCAAACTCCTTTAGCCGGGCGATATCTCACATACAGTAGCACCCTGTTACAAAGACCTAAGCACTTAGGAAAAGGCTACTAAAAAATCAAATGTTAGTTTAAACTAATTAATTCTGTTTGCTTTCCTGTTAGTCTCAGTGAGGCAACAGGGTTTGAATAAGGCAATGTAAGAAGCTGATGATTTGGGAACTCTAGAGAAGTCAGGGCTGACCCAGGGGAAGTGTAAGATCTTAGGGCAGTGGAGGTTCAGAGCCCCTGGTGTGGAGGAGAATAATGAAAGCTGAGCTTGGTCTAGTAAGGGGGGAGGAGCACTTTCTTCTCAGTTATCCAGTAAGGACACAGTCCCCAACTTCCAGGCCTAGAACTCAGGCTGCTATGGTCATTCAGCCACATTAGGGGTGAAACAGCCTTCTGTAGAAGACAGCTTGCTACTGAATCGCTGTTTATAACTTTGTTGCTTGGGGGAAAAAAATGCATCTTGGGTCCCTAAATACTGACAAGAAACTTTGGAGCCCGGCTTTTTCCTAGATTGTGCACTGTGCACAAGGCATCATTTATACTCCGTGGTCTTGCTGGTTGGATTTATTCTGAGCAGTCTGGCTTGGGGAGTTCCATCATCAAGCCAAGACTCGGCTCACACACGTGTAATTCGGTTAAGCCCTTAATGATGCCCAGTGGCTTTATCATGTCTGTCTCTGTGTCTTTATTTAGTCTGACTGATTTACTAACTGACTGGCTTCAATCCCGTGTCTCTGTGGGGTACAGATAAACAAGGGTTTACCCAGGGCTCATAAACCCAAGGATACCTTACCCTCTCTCAGGGGCAATGAGCGGCTGGCAGCTCCTCTAAGGCATTCCTATCAGAAGGCTGTCTGCTGGTCAAGGGTACCTCAGTAACTAGAGGCTAAGGGGATAAGAGAAAGGTCAGATTACCTAAGTCAGGAAACTGCAGATGGGAGGGAAAGAGGGGGTTCCCCTCGGCGCTCTCTGCAGAGGATATCACATGCCCAGTGAGGCGAAACTTTTGTTTGCCTCAGTCTGTCCTCTCTCTCCCTGCCACACCAAGAGAAGCTAAAACCAGAAGAGGGAAGAACAAAAGTGAAAGCATAGGCCGGTCCTACTGCAGGCCTCCTCTCCATAGAGGGTCCAGAGAGCCTAGGTCAGGCCTGAGCCTCCGAAGGGAAGGAGACCAGGCTGGAGCTTTCAGTCAAACTGGACTCTGTGTCTGCATGTGTGTGAGCACATTTGCAAAACCATAACATGATGATTTTTCAGTGTAAGAAATGGAACTGCATGTCCCCTTCAGTGAATTTATCTTATTGCTGTCTCTATTAATGTAGCAAAACTATAAAAAGTGAGATTACAGCCTGATGGTATTTTGATCTTACATCATCTATATGGCTAATCATGAGGTTGAGGACTGTCAGAAAACCAAGATGACTGTTGGAATGTAAGCCCAAAATTACTCCAGCTTTGCAGAGTGAGATTTTTTTTTTCTTTTGAGACAGAGTCTCTGTCTTGTCGCCCAGACTGGAATGCAATGGCACGATCTTGGCTCACTGCAACCTCCACCTCCCAGGTTCAAGCCATTCTCCTGCCTCAGCCTCCCAAGTAGATGGGATTACAGGTGTACTACCATGCCCAGCTAATTTTTGTATTTTTAGTAGAGACCAAGTTTCACCATGTTGGCCAGGCTGATCTCGAACTCCTAACCTTAAATGATCCACCCACCTCTGCCTCCCAAAGTGCTGGGATTACAGGCGTGAGCCACCGCGCCCGGCCAGATTGAGAATTTTTTTAAATGTCCACTTTATGGACATTTCTTTCTGTACCTCACTTTTCCTTATTGGAAAACGATGTAGATTTTTAAAACAAAGTAAAAATGAAGAATTGTTTTTGGCAGTTGGCATCTATGCACCCAATGTGCAGCAGCAATAGTTTCAGCTGTGAAATGAGAGGATTAATTCGTCTCTGCATGGCATTCTAGCTCTGAACTCTATGAAACTTAATGCCGCTAAGAAGCATGGCAGTTTCCCAAATGCCAACCTCCAGGCTAAGAGAGCAAATGTACCGTGGGGTCACCATCTGGTATTATAGTGACTTATTTGAGTTTGTGTGTTGTTTAATGACTAATTGGCTACTAACAGTGGAGGTCTCTGGATTCATTTATTCTAGTCAAATGAACACATAAGGTAAAGTTCACAACTCAGAACTGTGCCATTCATTTACCATCTGGAAATGAAAAGCTTCATTTTACTGCTGGGCAAAATAGAAGACATAGAACTCAAGTATCAGTAAGTCGCAATAAATTGGGTTAAAAAAAAATCAATACTGCTATAACCCCATTCAGCGTAAATTAAAAGGCCTACTGAATGCCAGTGCAGAGATTTCTACTGCAACCCAGTTCTTTCTACTTTAATTTGGGGTGTGTGTATGTTTAGATTTTGTGAGAAATGAGCAAAAGACTTGGTGTGTTATTTTAAATTGCTAGAACTTAAAGTTTTATTTCAACATGATGTATGTGGCATAAACCATTGCAGTTTCTCATTTATACTAAAAGTTGATAAGGCACATTGTATTGGGTTTGTTGGCAGGAAGTCTATAATTAATTTTATTTTCCAAAAGATTTGTGCCAGGTCAAATTTCCAAAGGAAAATTGGCCAATTTTCCAGAAAATGTTAAAGGGTAAGTAGTGCTTCACTGTGCTTTTCTATCTAGTGTTCATTAATGTGGATTAATCCTGGTTAGGAAGACCGGGGAGGTGTCTGGGTGCAGCCCCGCAGGGTGGATGTGAAGGCAAGCAGAAGGAGTGCAAGGGGAATTGACCGGCATTTACCATCAGTGGATTTCTGATACTTGAAACCACAGCTGACACTAATCCTCACTTTGATTCCCATTTTGGCCCCTGGCTATTTTTAGGGCAAAGAACTTGAGACTTTATATCCGAGGTTAAATGTAGTGATGGAAGTGAAATAGGGAGTTAATGAAAACTCTCATCCCTCTCAGAACACATCATCAGGGTTGGGTGAAATGCATTTTCCTCAAATGCAAAAAGATCATAAACAACAGTGAAGAGGGAAAGAAGGACTAGTTCGAAGGCTGGATCTCTGAGCTTTAGCTGAATATCATTTGGCCTGTGGGACAAGCTCCCAGATTTGATTTGATTTAGAGCTGCAATCATGAAAATGCAATAAAGTAGTACAAACATTTAGTGGCAATATTCTATATTAAAAGATGGAGACAGGATGGCTTATGGTTCTTTATGAGTAGACAAAGCATTTTAAGAAGAGAAAATAGCATGACTCACACTTCCCAGACTGTACCCTGCTGGAGTATGAGCAAGATGGCATGGGGACAGTAACACATTTCTGACTTGCCACTCCCCCATGGCCAACCTCCAAGATGCAATCAACCCTGTTTCACCAGCTGACAGACAGGCAGTGCCTTAGTCCTCTGATTTTGAGGAAGTGAGGCTGGTGAGGATTTGGGGGTGATGTCTGTGACTAAGTGAGAAGCAGGGCATTCAGATCTGGCCAACAGGGTGGACAGATTCCCCAGCAGCAGAGCCAGGGCTGCTCACCCCCATGCACCCTGGGAAGCCTCTTGCTCCCATGAAGGGGAGTCCCCTGCCCACCTCCCCCTCAGTCTCCACAGCAGGATTCCAGCCAAGGGCCATGTAACCCTCTCCCAGCTCTCTTCCAGGAGGCAGAGCACCTGGTTCAGGTGCCCAGCATGGGCATGGCCCACTCTTGCCTTGCGCTGGTGAGCTGTCTTCTCTGTCTCCCCTTCCCCAGGGTCTTGCCAGTCTGTGAGGGAGGTGGTGCACTGGCTAACGCCACTGAAGGTTTAAGGGGCTGAACTGGCTCAGCTGCCTTGACTTTCACCTGACCAGGTGGCATGTGCCAAGAACTGGCCTTGGAGGCTGGTCCAGATGCCCAAACCTCACCACAGCAGTCACAGGCACCTTCCGGGAGTTTGTGCTGAGATACTTACATTTCTGAAGGCTGCCCCAGCAATGGAACCCCTTTGATGACTCTTCTAAAGCAAAGACAAGGTGAGCCACTCTTTGGGCAGTCACAAACATATTTATTTATTTTTCAGACGGAATTTCACTCTGTCATTTATTTGTTTTTGAGACTGAGTCTCACTCTATTGCCAGGCTGGAGTGCAATGGCATGATCTCAGCTCACTGCAGCCTCCGCCTCCTGGGTTCAAGCAAATCTTGTGCCTCAGCCTCCTGAATAGCTGGGATTAAAGGTGCGCGCCACCATATCCAGCTAATTTTTGTATTTTTAGTAGAGATGGGGTTTCACCATGTTGGCCAGGCTGGTCTCAATCTCCTAACCTCATGATCCACCCGCCTCGGCCTCCCAAAGTGATGGGATTATAGGCGTGAACCACCGTGCCCGGCTGACATTTTTATTTTATTTTATTGACTGATTGATTGATTGAGACAGGGTCTCGCTGTGTTGCCCAGGCTAGACTATGTGTGGCACAATGACGGTTCATTGCAGCCTCAACTTCCACGGCTCAAGCAATTGTCCCACCTCGGCCTCCCAAGTTGCTGGAACTACAGGCACGTGCCACCACACCCAGCTGATCACAGTCATATTTAAAACACTATCACCCTGTGGATATTGTCTCACCTCTAGACTAGAAGCTCTTCACAGGCTGGTATGTGCCTTACAGTATCTTATTTCCTAATCTGTAAAATGGGATAAATAATATATGCAAAGTGCTAAGAATCCTGCTTGGCACTATGGAGCTCTTAATAAATGATAGCCATCACTGTTAGTGTAATAATAATTTAAGACAATGCCATTATTATGTCAACATCTAGTAGAGTACCCAGCATAAGTGGGGCCTTAACAATATGGTTTTGTTGAGTAGGTGACACTGTAGAAAACAATAAAGAGAAAAGCCTTGCTGGACAGAGGGTTGAATTTTAGGAAACAATGGGAAATCAGGAGATGGAGTGTGCTCCTGTGCCTTCCCCTGCCCTGTTCCCTGCTGTCATGCTCTGCTTAATGACCTCGTGTTTTCACTCAGCCTCCAGGTGGAACAAGGGAGTAGGAGGAAGGATGGGCATCCTGCTCTTAGATATCGTTTCACCTTTGACATTTCCACTATTTTCAAAAGTTGAGGTTTTATTAAAAGTCCTCCATTGGCCAGGCATGGTGGCTCATGCCTGTAATCCTAGTACTTTGGGAGGCCCAGGTGGGCAGATCACAAGGTCAGGAGTTCAGGACCAGCCTGGCCAACATGGTGAAACCCTGTCTCTACTAAAAATACAAAAAATTAGCTGGGTGTGGTAGTGCTCGCCTATAATCCCAGCTACTTGGGAGCCTGAGGCAGGAGAATCGCTTGAACCCGGGAGGCAGAGGTTACAGTGAGCCAAATTGGCACCACTGCCCTCCAGCCTGGGCAACACGACTGAAACTCTGTCTCAAAAAAAAAAAAAAAAGTCCTCTATTGATCAGCTAATTCTTCCTTAATGCCATGCTTCCTCCCTAGGTACCAGTAGGTGATGAGTGGTGCTAATTCAGGTTGCACAGGCACAGTAATCAGATTCAAGAACAGAATTCTGCTATCAGAGGAATAGACTATCCAGTAGTCTACTGGCATAAAAGATGGTTTATGAAGACAACATGTACATCTGTTCACTTCTATTTCTGTGTGTAAACAGAAACAATACACAGAAGCAAAGGAACCCAGTATTTCTGTACATGTGAACTACTTCCCCACTTCCCTTATTGAGATTCTCAGCAGATCACAAAGGCAATGTTTGAAAACTTACCATTTATTTTGTCTAAACCTCTGAATTGAAGCAACCCAAGTGAAAATGTTACCAAGTTGTCTCGAATTTATCCATTGTAGGTTTATTCACCCCCTTGCAAGGTTGCAGAAACAGCCCCTCAGAGTCCCCTTCTAAGGGAGAAAAAAGGTCAAAAGCACTTCTCGCCCATGTTTTGTGCGGTTTGACCCTGCAACCCTGGTCACAGTAGACTTGGCCAGGGACTGGTACTTGGCATACAGGCACACATGCACAGCATGAGGTAGCCTGGTACAAGGATTTTGCTTATGTGAGGCATTCTTGTGTAAAAGAGTACTGGTGAAAGTATTCAGAGCCTTCTTCTGGTTGCCCAGGGAGGGGCATAGTCGGGAGCAGTGGCAGAAACCAAGAGATGCAGAGGGAGGAGTTGTTAAGCTGAAGATCTGAGGTGGAGGATGTTATATGGGAAAGCCGAGAGTAGAAAGAGGAAAAAGTAGAAGCAGGGAGAGTCAGAAAGATAAATGGGACTGGGGGCGTCACTCGGCAAGGAAACAAGACAGTTTCTCTGAAATGACAGCTACCAGAGCTCCTGTTAGGACTCTAGAGGGTTTGTTGTTTCCTGAATGGTATAGCGGAGAAGAAATAGCTTTCCTTCTCATCTCAGGTTCATGGCTGGGGCCCCTATAACAAAAGGATAAACAAGAGCAAAGCATACAAATGTATTAAGTTTAATATGACACGGGAGCCTTCATAAGGAAATGACCCAAAGGAACAAAGTAATCTTGTGTATTTGTATGGTTAGGTTTGATGAAAAATGGGCAGTTATGGAGAAGTTTGCTAGCAGGACACAAAGGTATGGCTTAGTGGTAATAAACTGAGGGAAACTAAGCAAGACTTGTTTGTTCAGATTCTTCTTGGCATCTTTTAGTCTTTGGCTCTTCCAGGTATAAGGAGAGTACCTTTCACATGGGGTACTGCTCATGTGACCTGCTACAGGGGAAGGCCAGGAAATCCTTTCCGGGGTTTTAGGACCTGCTTCAGGAGACAAGGGGATGGGTGCCAGAGAAAACCTGCTTCTGTGGTTTTCTCAAATGCCCAGGTACCATATTTTGGGGTAGCATGTTCTGAACCCCATCACTGCCAACAAGAGTCTTCCAGTTCTAGGAAGCCTACGTCTCTAGGCACAGTTGGTTCTTGGATTTCCTCTCTTTGCTGAGTAGGTATTTTTGGAAAAAAAAAAAAAAAAAAAGAAAGAACAAAATACGTCCCCTGGGGAAACCTGAGCACATCTCAGCTACTGCCTCGCTTATCCAGGCCTGGTTTAGCTTTCTCCTCTGACCCTGCCTCACACTGTTGCCTTCAGAACCAGCACGCAAAGTGCTGGGTGGAAGCTGCAGGAGCTTGGATACTGGGAATGAAGTGATGGGACTAGTGTCTGTTTGAATGAGCCGGGAAAGGTGAGGACAAACTATAGCCTCTACTCCTGAAGTTCAGGGATTCTGAGGTCATGATTTGCTTTCCCCTGCAGGGCAGCTTAAGTCTCTCTGCTTAGCTCAGTGGTTCCCAGTCCCGACTGCACGTTGGAATCACCAGGGAAGCTTTTTAACAGCATGAAGGAAGAGATGTCACCTCAGACCAGTTAAACCGGATGCTCCGAGGGGGCATTGCGGCTAGGCACTGGTATTTCTAAAATGCTCCCCATGTGATTTGAAGGTGCAGCCAGGCTTGAGAACTATCACTTAACTGCAATTATAATCACCAATTATTTTAACTAATAATGATCAATTATTAGGGCTCCCCCACCAGCATGTATTGACCTGATAGCTATAGGTAATCAATGTCTCAAACGTAATTTTTTTGCCACTAATTCTTATTAAAGAGTTTCAGTTTGTTACTAAGTTTTCCACACAAATATATTTCTATGGCATAGAGGTTCAGAAGATGTTATTTCTGAGATATAATCTGTCTAGGGGGAACCATCTATTTGTAAGAGTGCAAGACGTGATTTCCTTCACTCATGTAGAGTCTCTGCACTTTGATGAATGGAGTCACTTGGTGGTTTATGGATATTTTATAGACCATATAGATCCAAACACACTAACAAAAAATAAAAGTTTTCCTCCTCTAATGCATATTTATAGATCATATAGATCTAAACACAGAATAACAAAAAATAAAAGATGTCCTCCTTTTTAACGGAACAGTGTCGTGCCTTCTTTTTTCATCTGAGTAAAAAGACAAGGCTGGGTGCCCAGTCATTTTATGACAGTAGGATACAATTTTGGAACACAAATAGATGCCACTGAGATTCTTTTACTGTTCTTTCAGTTTAGCTCATGTAAAACACTCATTTCCAACCCTGTCACTCCTGACGGTGCTTGTCATCTAGATCTATTACTATAGCTTCTGCCTTCAGACCTTGATATCCTCTACCCTCTTCTCTCCTGTTCTTCAGCTGCGTTCTAATCTTTGCTCTCTCGAGTTGGAATCCCCCTCCTTCACCTCCCTGATTTCTTCCTCTGCTTTTCTTTTCAAAATGCCGTGCTGATATTACCTTTCCAGCTTTATCTAGCTTACCTCATTCTTGGAAATACTCATTGCTTCATGAGAAACATTTATAGCTTTTATGTGGATTCTTCTGGCATCTTTAAACTGTTAAAAATTAAAGATATCAAAAATATTTACATGTTAGCTTTTTTTAAAATAAATCACAAATAGTAACAACACACTGTGAATGCCTTGACAAATCTAAGTCAGGTTGCTGTAAAGCAAATAACCATAGTGCCTTTCCAATTACTCAAGACCTCTGCCAACTAAATGGTATGAACTGTTCTTGGTTCTACAGCCTCTACCTTAATAACATCTTCCTCTTTTGTTCTAATTCCAAAAAAATCCTCATTTATCACTTTTTCTCCAATAAGAATCTGTTGTGACAGGAAACCCCCTTTCCTTGGCAGGTAGGACTTCTCAAATGTTAACATAAATAAAAATCACCTAGGGGTCTTAATAAAACTCAGATTCTGATTCAACAGGGCTGGCTGGGGCCTGCGATTCTACCTTTGCAAGAAGCTCCCAGATGATGCAGCTGCTGCTGGTCAGGGAAACGCTATCACAGGGAACTTCTTAGCAGCTGTGGGAGGACGGGGTAGAAGGATCACTTGAGGTCAGCAGTTTGAGCCCAGCCTGGCCAACACAGTGAAACCTGTCTCCACTAAAAATACAAAAATTAAGGCCGGGCGCAGTGGCTCATGCCTGTAATCCTAACACTTGGAGGTGGAGGCGGGCAGATCACGAGGTCAGGAGATCGAGACTCACCTGTCTCTACTAAAAAAAAAATTAGGCATCGTGGCACGCACCTGTAGTCCCACCTACTCGGAAGGCTGAGGCAAGGGAATTGCTTGAACCCGAGAGGTGGAAATTGCAGTGAGCCGAGATGGCGCCACTGCACTCTAGCCTGGCGACAGAGCGAGACTTCGTCAAAAAATAAATAAATAAAAAATAAGGGGTGGAGGCGAAGGGAGAGAGGAAGTATGGAGTGCTTAGCGAGAGAAGAACGTGTTTTAAGGATGGGATGATAAACTGCATTGAGATCCACTGAGAGGCAGAGAAAAAGGGCAGAAAAGTAATAAAAGACACCAGCAACATGGAAGTCACTGGTGACTCGCGAAAGTCACAAAAGCCTGAGGGGGTAAAGACAGAGGGAAAGTAAGAATGTCAAGACAGTCAACTATTATTGCCATTTTATGAATGAACAAACTGAGGCTCAATATTTGTCTCATTCAAGATGAAAGCCAGTGGGGTCAGATCCTGGACTCTCCACGCAATGATTTGTGCACATTGCCTATGTAAGAGATGGATCCAATTCTCTTCCAAACTGTAAAAGCCAACACTTCCCTCAAAGGAGGCTTCGAGTTAAACCATACTTTCACGATGCCACTTCCACCGTAAAGCAAAAACAACAATAAAAACCCGGAGAAGGCCTGGCGCGGGATAGGAAGAAGCGGAGGAGCCAGTGGCCCTCTCCGCCGGGGAAAAGCCCGCCCCTTTCCCGCAGCCCGAGCCGGGCGCCATCCACTGCGGCTGCGCGAGCCTGGCGCGCTGGGGGCGGGAACGCGGAAGGGGCCGGGGCTGCAGCGCGGGGGCGAGGACCAGGCCGGGGGCGGGGCCGGCTGTGGGAGTGCGGGGCGCGAGGTGACAGCTCGGGGCGGCGGGGGCGGCGGAGACAGCAGCAGCCAGGGCCCTGAGGAGAGCAGCGGCGGCGGCAACAATGCTGGAGACCCTGCGCGAGCGGCTGCTGAGCGTGCAGCAGGATTTCACCTCCGGGTGGGTATACGGTGGGCGACGAAAAGAGACCCGAGGGGGCTGGGCCGCCACCCGGGATGCCCCTGCCTCGCTCCCCTCCCCGCGCCGCGGTCCAGGCTCCGTCCTGCCCCGCCCCTCCCCTCCCCGCCCCGTCCCGGCGAGGAAAGTAACGAACTTCCCGGAGTCCTTGCGTCGGGCGGCGCAAAGTAACTTAGGTTCCTGCGGCCCGCCTCTCACGCGCACTCCTAGGACCCAGGGACGCTCGGCGGCGCAGCGGGGCGCCGGGTGGGGTGGGGTGGGGTGGGGGTGGGGGTCGGGGTGGGGGGCCTGAGACCCAGCGGTCCCCTCCCGGCAGCGTCAGCCAGGCCCAGGAGGGAGTCATGTGAGAAGCCAGCGCGCCTCACCGCTTCCGTCCCTGCGGTACGTTGGACTGCGCCCCACGGCCCAGCCGACACCTGCCGGTGCGCACCTGGAGCTGGGCCCGCCTCCCTCCCCTGGCCGTATCGTCCCGCGCCGCAGCCCTCACCCTGCGGCCAGAGCCTTCCGCGCCGCGGCTCGGCTTTCACGCCCGGCTCGCCGGCCTAACCCTGGGCAAGGCTGGCCGCACCTCCCCGTTAGCGTTCTTTCTCTACCTTTGCCCTGAGCTCAGCGCCTCGGCGAAGGAACTCCTAAGCAGGAGAAGAAACGCTTTTAATACCCAATGGTTCACAGCAAGACCCAGGGGTTCCCAAACTTTGCTTAGAATCACCTGGGAATCTTTCAGAGTCCTGATGCCCAGGTCTCACCCCATACCAGTTAGTTAACCAGAGTGTCTGGAGACGGAGTTTTAAAGATCTCAGGGGATTTTAATGGGCACCAGTGCCTGGGAACCACAGGCCCAGACTTAGGCGCCAGATTGCCTTGGTACTCATCCTGACTCTACTGAACAAACGTACTCAGCTGCCTTGCCTCAATGTACTGTTTCCGCGACTGTAAAATGGGGATAATGATGGTACTTAAAAGGTTATTACGAGGATAAATGAATTAATCTGTAGGCCGGGCGCGGTGGCTCCCACCTGTAGTCTCAGCACTTTGGGAGGTTGAGGCCGTGGATCATTTGAGGTCTGCAGTTCGAGACCAGCCATGGCCAACATAGTGAGACCCATCTCTACTGAAAATACAAAAATTAGTTGGGCGTGGTGGCTCTCGCCTGTAATTCCAGCTACTCAGGAGGCTGAGGCAGGAGGATCGCTTGAACCCAGAAGGCGGACGTTGCAGTGAGCTGAGATCATGCCACTGCACTCCAGCCTGGGTGACAGAATGAGACTCCATCTTAAAAAAAAAAAAAAATGGAAAACACGAAGTAAGCACTGTCACTATTGTTACTTAGTGCTTAATTCGTTTTAATTTTTTCATTTCTTTAAAATGAAAAACATCTGTCTTTGAAAAGGATCTTGCAAATTTAGTTTACAAATCCTGTTGAAGAATGCTCTGAATGTGAGAGCATTTCCATTCGTACTGTTTTAATTTCTCCCCTCCCCCTCCCCCCTCCTTTTTTTGTTTTTTTTTTTGAGATGGATTCTCGCTCTTGTCACCCAGGCTGGAGTGCAGTGGTGTGATCTTGGTTCATTGCAACCTCCACCTCCCGGATTCAAGCGATTCTCCTGCCTCAGACTCCCGAGGAGCTGGGACTACAGGCGCCCACCACCATGCTCAGCTAATTTTTGTATTTTTTAGTAGAGACGGGATTTCGCTGCATTGGCCAGGCTGGTTTCGAACTCCTGACCTTGTCATCTGCCTGCCTCGGTCTCCCAAGGTGCTGGGATTACAGGCGTGAGCCACCGCACCCGGCCTACCTCCACTCTTGTTTTTTTAAGGTGACACGGTCTCGCTCTGTTGCCCAGGTTGGAGCGCAGTGGCGCTATCATAGCTCACTGCAGCCTCCAACTCTGGGCAAAAGCGATCCTCCCTTCTAGGCTTCCTAAAGTGGTGAAATTATAGATATCAGGCACTGTGTCCAGCCTTGTTTTAAATTTCTAAAGAGAAAGATGTTAGCCAAAATTTTATCTTAAGGGACAAAAATGTTAATACTATTTGCATATTGAGCATTGAGTAGCAACAAACTGTCGAACGCTTGAGCACTTACCGCATGTCAATCATTTTTGTTACTTTGGTGTTCAGAAAGTTAATTATGGGGCCAACTCTCTCTCAAAAAAAAAAGAAATTATGGATGTTCTAGGAGTCATTCACTGATGGGTGTGCTTACCTGCTTGCATTTTGTTCTGCCTATTAATTTAGTAAAAGGACCTTCTTTTCAGAGTGTAAGTTATTGTATTGAAAACCTTTTGGTGTGATGCTGAAATGGCCCGTTTGTAGCATGAGAGTGGCCGTTATTCTCCTGTTATTACCTCATGGAATTCCTTGATGGCATAACAGCCCATCTTGTAGTTACTATAACTGTGCAGGTCACATGGTTGCCTCAGCAGCATTCATGCTTCTCACCTTTGTAAGAAGGCGTCTTACCTAGGAATGTGGATTCTGAACTGGGCCCAGGACTGCTGCGGCACAAACCATCCTGGTAACCCTAAATGTTTAGAGTTTAGTTAGGGAGAGACATGCCAAGGGGATCTGGTTAGAACCCTTTGGAAACTGACTTGACTTCTTGAAGACGCCATAGTCTAGGGTCATTTTGGAGTTAGACATCTCAAGAGGGGTTCATTAGGTCCTTTGTTGGCTTTCTCCTGTACACGTCACTTTAGCTGACAAACCACTGGACTGTCAGTGTGTGCTGTTAGCCTGTCACCTCGTGGAGAAATAACTTATCTCCAAGTGATGTCAGTCTCCCAGTTAACCCAGACCTCTAGTGCCTGATGTTCTTTCTTCAGGTCCTCAATTTCCTACACCTAATCTGTTTGATTAAACTTTTCCTTATTCAGCTTGAGATGGACGTACTTTACAAAATGAATATTTTTGCCTAGTAGAGAAAAGATGACACTAAACACAGCACACATGTGTTTATTATATGTTGGTAATGTGGAATTCAAAGATGAAAGAGACGTGAGCTGGCATAGCGGCACACACTTGTGGTCCCAGCTACTTGAGAGGCCAAGGCAGGAGGATCCCTTGAGCCCAGGAGTTCAAGACCAGCCTGGGCAACACGAAATCCCATCTCTTAAAAAAAAAAAAAAAAGAAAAAGAAAAAGACATGGCCCTGGCCACCCAAAGCTATCACATTGGACCTAGCATTCCTGTAGAACACTTGGTGGCAGAGCAAGTGTGTAGAACCCACAGCAGCTGCCTTCTAAAATAATTGGAAATACCAGGTGTGAAGGTTTCCCCAAGGACTGAATGGAAGGCCTCAGGCATTTCTGGGCTTCTTAAGCGTGGCCAGTATAGCTCCTCTGTCACTCAGAGCAGCATCATCTCTTCAGAACTTCTCTGATCATTTTCACTTTCTGAAAACTCACATGAATGCCCTAACTCTAGATAAATTTACTTTTTTTCTTTTTTAGTAAAATAGGACAATTCTTTATCAGTCTCATAAAATAATGTCACTTTGGTAGTGAAAGCATGTCCAATGGGAATGAATTTCTGCATTCCATTCAAATTTAGAAAAAGTGCAGCTTAAGATCATTATTCTTTAAGGGCAGTGAAGACATTACTGGTGGTTTGGGGGGGTACTCTAGGTTGTCCATGGACTTAGGCCTTTTTTGTAAATTTTTGCGCATAGTAACAATTATGTCAACATTGAGAAAAGCTGGTGATTATATTACATTCTTTCTTCCTTAATTGGATGGTGGGCCAGCCAAAGAGCACAGACTGGAGAGGATTGGTTCTGAGCTTCACTCAAAGATCTTTTCCCCCCACCTAAAGTGAGTTGTAATTTGATTTAACTGCAGAATTCTTAGAGCCTTTTGGAGGGTTCACATAAGATACCCATTTTTATAGAGGTTGGCTTGAGCTCTGGGGGAAACTTTTGGACATACCGAAGTACAGACCTCAAAGCCACTCTGGTCTTTGACTTTTACCTTTTGAGCTGTTATGACCAAAGGCCTCAGGATCGAGGTATTTAGGCATGCAAACCCTTCAGGGAACTGAAAATCAGATTTACTGATGGTTTCCAGCTGCCTGTCACCAGCTGGTGTTTCCTGTTTGTGGGGCCCTGGCTTCCTGTGGTTAGGGATAAAAAACCTGTCTTTGCAGCTAGACAGTGGGTGTTTCCCCCTCAGAGCCCTCACTGCCCTGCCCCCCACCTCCACCACTGCCCGGTGTCCTCATTCTCTCTTCTTCCCTCCTGTAGTATCTACCAAAACCTGCACAAGGAGAGGAGCCAGTCATCTAAATCACAGTGTGGTCAAATGGTGCAGTGTTGTTTGAAATATTGACTTTTCCATGATTAATCATCTTAAAGGGAAGAGAATCTCAATATTCAACTTGGTTTCATAAATGTCTACTGAGTTCCTACTAAGTGCCAGTGCCAGACACTAGACTAGGCACTCAAAGTGTCCTTTTTCATGGAAGCTTTAAAAAGATTTGAGAGCCCATATGCTCAGTTTTTCCTAGTCTTTACTAAGCAGTGTCTATATATTGGGCCAGATCCTGTGGGTACAAAGGTGACTAAAACAGTCTCTGCCCGCCAGATGCCCTACACTGGTGCTGATGTAAAGCAAAGCAGAATGAACAGAATGTTAAAGATACAAATAGTGTGGTATGTGAGACTGAGGAAAGAATCATTAGGGTGCATTTCTAGAAGGCTTCAAAGAGGAAGAGGTTTCTAGAACTACACCTCGAAAAATGAGGAGAAATTGCAATAGATTTGGTTAAGCACATTTCAGAGATGGAAGCAGTCCTGAAAGATGAAGCTGGAAAGGAAGTTTAGTGCCTGATAATAGAATATCTTCAATGCTTTGCCTAATTAATTTGTCAGATATTTATTGAGTGCTCACTATGTGGCAGGCACTATTTTAAGTACTGGGGATATGGCAGAGAACAGACCGATAGCAAGTAAGATCCTTACTCTCGGTGTAGTAGCAGGAGGCAGAATATCTAGGCCATAAGTTCTGTGGCTAAAAAGTAGGCTAAGGAGAAGATGGCCTACCTGTATTTCTGGAAAAATATTTCTGTATTTTTGGAAGAATAACTTGAGAGGCTGTGTGATAGTAAGATTGGGGATGGCGTACAAGGAGATTATTTAGGAGGCTGTAATGAAGGTCCAGGTGAGGGAGGCTAAGGCAGTGCTGATGGAAGTTTAAAGGGGGAGTGGATGTGATGGGCACTGGTCAGATTAGACAGCAGTGGGAGATGAAAAAGGTGCAGACATTGAGAATGTTAATTTGGGAGGGATCTTAGATAAATGGTGCCATATACCAACATTAAAGAATTTATGAATAGGTTTGAGAGAGAAGGAACAGTTAACGGTGAATTTGTGATTAGCTAGCTGCTTGACAGCTGAGGAGCCATTGGGAATTTCACTTGCACTCAGGTGAGAGGTGAGAACTTGAAGCCATGTATTTGCAGCTTAAGATAAAGGCATTAGGATGAAGGTAGTCTAAATTCATCTTTCTTTCGTGAGTTGGTGCAGCTTTTGTGTAAATGTCTTAGGCTTTGGACTTTAGGTCATATGCACTTTTAAGTATGATTGAGGCTTTTGCTTTTCCCTGATCTTGTTTGAGAGAAAAAATTAATAAACACTGATGGGAAAATGTAATAGATTGGATGTGCCTCATGACAAAATATGCAAATTCATGTATTTCTGTGGTGCTTTAAAGCAATCGTTGTCACCTTTTCTAATTAACAATGTAGACAGTTGGAAATTGAGGTACAAATAAATGAAATGTCATGTAGGTTCCCCACGCTGTTGAGTCACCAGCAGATCTCATCAGTCATTGTAGTACTCAATACATCATTCTGTTTATGTAATTTTTTTTTTTTTTCTCCGAGACAGGGTCTCACTCTGCACCCAGGCTGGAGTGGTGTGGCATGCTCATGTCTCACTGCAGCCTCAACCTCCTGGATTCAAGCAATCCTCCCACCTCAGCCTTCCAAGTAGCTGGGACTACAGGCATGCACCCCCATGCCTGGCTAATTTGCGTATGTTTGGTAGAGACAGGGTTTTTCCCTGTTGCCCAGGCTTATCTACATTTTTTGTTTAAGCAATTTTGAGAATCACCCCCGTTTTTTAGTAAGATGCCTCCATTTTAGTATTTTCTATAAGGTTCAAAGACATAAATATGCTGGTGTCAAATTAAGGTAAAGTCATTGGAGCTATCTAAAAATAAAATTATTGAACTTTATGACAAATTTGAGGTTTAGTGCTTTGAACTTGAAAGTTGTCAGTAGTGGAAAATAATTGTCAGATGGCTCACTTAGTCTATATATTCATATGCTCCCGCAGCACTTATGTGTTCATGGGGTGTATGGTACTTGGGAGAAGACCAAGAATAGGGCTGGGTAAGCCTTTTGTAAGCACATTGAGGACCTCTGCTTTATCTCACCTTAGCCTAGTAATGTAGTAGTACATGGTTTCTCAACTTTCTTGATCACCTTTATTATAACTTTCGTTTGAAATTAGCTCTATGTTTCCAGAATGCCACCAAGGTCATATCTGGAATTTTATTGAGTTCTTGTGGCAAATCTTTACGGTTGAGTATAATACCACCGTTTTCTATTTGAGGAAACTGGAATATTCTCTCCTAGGTCAGTATTTCCTTCACAGCGTGTCATGATATTGTAGGACATTAAACAGACTTTATGAGTGAGTTGTTTTCAGCACAGGAACAGTGTGAGAAACTGGAGTTGTCCCAAAATTAAAATAGCGGCTAATTTCAGGTGAATTCTGGGTTTTGAGGATATTATTTTAGAAAGGACCTTTTTGGTTTTTTGACTTTCTAAAGTATTTCTGTTTATACTTTTCATCTTAAGGATAATAGTTGGGAACAGTCAAGAAAGTTTAGCAGAGAAAAAGATGACTGTCTAACATTCCTATAGCTGCTTTGTTTTCTCCAAGTTTCTTTTCTGCATTTTGGCATATTGGCAATTTATTTGGAGAAGGTGTGGTGAGAAAAGATGAATACCTAAAAGATCGTTTTTGTTATTAAAAATGTTTTTTGGCTGCGTATGGGGGTTCTTGCTTCTAATCCCAGCACTTGGGGAGGCTGAGGTGGGAGAATGGCTTGAGCCCAAGAGTTCAAGACCAGTCTGGGCAACAGAGGGAGACCCCTGTCTCTACAAAAGACTTTTAAAAACTAGCTGGGTATGGTGGTGTGAGCCTGTAGTCCCAGCTCTTCGAGAAGCTAAGGTAGAAGGATCGCTTGAGGCCAGGAGCTTGAGGCTATAGTGACCTGTGATTGTTGTGCTGCACTCCGGTCTGGGTGACACAGCAACCCTGTCTCAAAAAAAAAATTTTTTTTTTGCAAAGTTCCAAACACATACAAAAATAGAATAACACGATGAACCACATATATATATCCATTACTCAGATTCGACAATTTTCGGCTATTGCCACATTTGCCTTGTCTCTCCCTTTATTTATAAATTTCAGGCTTGCCTACTATACCTGTAATATGTCAGTTAGCCTCACTAAAAAAGAAACATATTACATAAATGCAATGCTTATATCATAGCTAATAAAATTAACACTAATTCTTTGATGTTATCAATTATGCAGTCCATAATCACATTTCTTTCGTTCTTAGAGATGACTTTTTACAATTGGTTTGTTCAAATCCTAATCAGATAAGTTTCACACATTAAATTTGGTTAAAGACCAATTTTTAAAACAGGTAATTGTTAAAGAGCCACATGGGGAAGCTTTTAGTGAATCTTCCAACAATTTTACTTTCTGTTCCCGTAACACTCCTTCTGTCATTTCCAACTAGTTTTTTCTTTTTGCGGGGACGGGGAGGAAATGGGGGGGAGAAAAGAATCCATCCCAAACTTGGTATATTACAATTAAGAAATTAAAAGTTTATTTTAGAAATAAATAGTTGAAATACCAACTTAGAGATTTGCTAGATTATATAATCCGTGGTCCAATCTTAGGAATTCACTTTCACACTCAACTATATAAAATTGTCCTGAATCACTAAAAATAATGCTAGAATCATTTTGAGTGTAATGTACTGCTCTATATAACTATCAAGAGTAATTTTGCCTGGGATGTTCCAACTAAGTATTTCGATCAAATTTTATAGTGGAAATGGTAGAGCATGGCCATAAAAATGGTTTTCCCTAGCTTTTGCTTAATCTTGGTTTAAACCAGATTTACTAGTTTCCAAGATAAACTTAGAAATTTACATTAGACTTTTAGACTTTGACACAATTTCCTAGACTTATCTAGAGAGATACACAAATTAGTTTTGTGTTAAAGAGATTGCTGAGTCTTTTGAATATTGCAGAGGAATTCATCTTGTCAATATTTTATTTTTTGAAAAAGATCATAGAGTAATATGAAAGTCTTTGTATGACACTGGCATTCTAATTTGGTTTAAAAAAATGCAGTTTATCAGAACTCCCTATATGGTGCTTAATCAGACATTATAGACAGAAAAGATGGACTCCTGTTTCAGAACCAGCATGCATAGTTGTGCAGGTTGTACACTGTACAATGCACAGTGGAGGAATTCATGCAAGAGTCAACTTGTGTATTTAGGACAGTTTCTGGCTGATGGCAGTATAGTGTCTGGAGGAAAGAACACCCCTTTCTGTTTTTACAAAGACTTTGTAGGGGCTAGCAATAGTACTGTTTTCAGTTTCTATTTACAAATGAATATTTGTTGAAGTGATTGCAAAGAAGTCTGTACATGATATCTTATTTTATATGAGATTCTCTCATACTGTAGCACTACTTAGTGGCAACCTCAGTTATCTGTAACAGAGGCCACAGCTAAAATAAAGTGAAACTGGGCCAGTGAAGTGAAAATAAATCGTATAGTTTATGAACATCATATTTTACATTTAAAAGAGCCGATTAATTTTATATATGCAGCTCTGGCCCATGTATCTGTTTTCCAGCACAGTAACTTAAAAGCAAGTAGACGGGAGGAGGCTGCTAAAATAGCTAGCAGAAGTGGTAAGTGAGAACTGATAGCCGGGTGACCAATAGTAGAGAAAGAAAATTTAGGAAAAGTAGACATAAGGGCCCAAACAAACACAAACAAAACTACCATAGATTGGTTTTTGGTTAATAGATGAAGATGCATTTCTAGCTCAGAAGTATCAAGGAGAGTACTGTTTTGCTGCAAAATGTAGTCAGTGATGTTCTTAATACTGATCCTGAGTTACCACAAAATGTTAAATGAGATATAACAAATCCTCCTTAATGAAAGGAGTTTGTAAGATATTTTTAAAAAGATTTTTCTCATCTAAAATTTCAAATACTGTGGGTGCTTAAAGAGATTTGAATGCCTGGGTAGCATCTACTTAATGAAGTGTGTGCCTAGGTATCTTTGTTACCTATCAGTTTCTCCTATGTGGACCATTACTTTTTCTAAAGGTGCCAGATAAATTATGTTTCTGTGGTCTGATCATATTTAGGAATCTTTGTTTCTAAGAAAGGGATTTGGGGCAAGTAAGAATATGAAAATAAGGCCTGGCGTGGTGGTGCACACCTATAATCCCAGCTCTTTGGGAAGGCTCAGATAGGATGATCACTTGAGGCCAGAAGTTAGAGACCAGACTGGTCAACATAGTGAGACCAAAATAAAAATGCAACAAACAGCTGGGCATGGTGTCACATACCTGTAGTCCTTGTTAACTTAGGAGGCTGAGGTGGGAGGATTGCTCGAGCCCAGGAGTTTAAGGTTACAGTAAGCTATGATTGCACCGTTGTACTCCAGCCTGGGTGACAGAGTGAGACCATCTCTTAAAAAAAAGAGAAAATATTTGCTACAGATTTTCCATTTGTGGTATCTAACATATAGTAAACACTCAAATATTTGTTGTCTTTTGAGTTTCTTAATTCTTGCTTTAAAAAAAAAAAAAAGTAGCTTATCTGACCTAAAATTTTAACATGTGAAAATTTGTGGTTGAAAAATCTCTGGGCTGGGTGTGGTGGCTTATGCCTGTAATCCCAGCATTTTGGGAGGCTAAGGCAGGAGGATGATTTGAGGCATGGGGTTTGAGACCAGCTTGGGCAACATAGCAAGACTCTGTCTCTACTAAATAGAAAAAGAAATTAGCCAGACATGGTGTTGGGTGACTATAGTCCCAGCTACTCAGGAGGCTGAGGTGGGAGGATCACTTGGGCCCAGGAGCTTGAGGCTACAGTGAGTCACGTACATGTCACTGTACTCCATCCTGGGCAACAGAGTGAGACCCTGTCTCCAAAAAAAAAAAAAAACAAAAAACTCTTGACTTGTAAAAATATTATATTTTATACTTGTTGGATTATAGGCTGAAGACTTTAAGTGACAAGTCAAGAGAAGCAAAAGTGAAAGGCAAACCCAGGTAAGCTTGTGCTAAGATTTTAACTGACTTAAATTTCATACAACTTTTGGTTGTGTTAATAATTGTATAATTACATTAATGAACCTTAGATTTGTTGAGTGCATCTGACTACAAAATAATTAATTGAGTCTTTCTAAATTGTGTAACAGGAAAATTTTCTAATAAAAATGTGAAATTTTATTAAATGTTGAAGTATAATTGTTTTACTTTGATAATCAGTGACTATTATTTGATCACAGTTAGTCATTTTCAATTTGTATAAGAGCAAAAGTAAAAGTCTTGAATTATTGAAAAGCAAATGAATAATGAAATAGTACTTGGCAAATGAGCCTCTTTAGCCATGTTACCTGTTTTATATGAAAACACCAGGATTGTGTTGTTTGTCTTTTTTTTTTTTTAATAAAGTAAAGCATGTGACCAAATTTCTTTTTCAACCTAGAGATGAACTTTGATCTTACATATTTATTCTCATCCAACATTATATTAAATCATTTATCATATTATGTGAAAGACAATCTCTGGGGCAAAATGATGATTGGTAGTATGTTACAGTATATTACCTCTGAAATAAAACACATTTCTCTAAAAGTTTAAATTGTCATTAGTGATTTTAAAACATCTCATATTAGAATTGACAGCGTCAAAATTCTTGTATGTGCCTTTTTTTTTTAAGTTGACTAAATCAAGAACGCTTTTAATATGTGTTTCTTTTGGGCAGGACTGTTCCGTATTTACCAAAGTACTCTGCTGGATTAGAATTACTTAGCAGGTAAGTGTTTTCATTTGTAGAGGAAGGTTATACTTCTGTTTTAGTGACTAAAAATATCTTTAAATTTTATAAGTAAAAACCTTAAAACAGCTAAATTTTACCTTAATGTAGTAATTGGAAATTATATATTATTTGCCTTAAGAGCTTTGACTTATTACTCATTAGTACAAAAGCCATTCAAACTTTGACCAGATAGATCACTATTGTATTTACTAATCAATATTTTATTATGTTTACTGATAATATGTATGGCTTCTTTGTTACAAGAGGATTGATTCTGGATATGAGACCCCAGCAATTTTGTTTTTTTACTTTGATTCTTATGTCATTTCTTTTCCAATCCATTCTTTATTGGCATGTAGGTTAAAATTAAAATATATGGTCTTTTTAGATATAACATCAAAAGCACAAGCAACAAGATAAAAATTAGATACAGTGACTTGTTCAAAATTAAATACTTTTGTGCATCAAAGAGCACCATCAAGATAGTGGAGTGACAACACATAGAATGTGAGAAAATATTTGCAGGTCATATATATGAGGAATGACATGTATCCAGAATATATAAAGAACTTTTATAACTTAACAATAAAAAGACAACCCCTGAAGAAATAGGCAAAAGATTTGAATAGACATTTCTCAAAAGAAGATATACAGTTGACCAATAAGCACATGAAAAGATGCTCAACACTGTTAGTCTTCAAGGAAATGCAAATCAAAACTACAATGAGGTCAGGCAGGGTGACTCATGCCTGTAATCCCAGCACTTTGGGAGGCTGAGGTGGGTGGATACCTTGAGGTCAGGAGTTCGAGACCAACCTGGCCAACATGGTGAAACCCTGTCTCTACTAAAAATACAAAAATTAGCCGGGTGTGGTAGTGGGGGCCTGTAATCCCAGCTACTCAGGAGGCTGAGGTGGGAGAAGCACTTGAACCCAGTAGACGGAGGTTGTTGTGAGCAGAGAACAGGTCACTGCACTCCAGCCTTGGTGACAGAGTGAGACTGCAACTCAAAAAAACAGACAAAAAACAAAACAAAACCACAATAACATATCACTTTATACTCACTAGCATGGCTATAATAAAAACACAGATGATAACAAGTGCTGGTGAGGATGCTGAGAAATTATAACCCTTATTCATGTATGTAAAATGGTATACCAACTTTGGAAAACAGTTTGGTAACCAGGTTCTCAAAAAGTTTAACATAGAATTACAGGTTGAGTATCTCTAATTTAAAAATTCAAAATCCGAAGTGCTTCAAATTCAAAACTTTTTGAGTGCCCACATGTTCAAAAGAAATGCTCATTTCGGATTTTGGATTTTTGGATTAGTGATGTTCAGCTAGTATAATGCAAATTCCAAAATTGGAAAAAATCCAAAATTTGAAATACTTCCGTTCCCAGGCATTTTGAATAAGTGACACTCAACCTGTACCACATGACCCAGCAACTTTACCCCAAGGAGGTTAAAAACCTATGTCTCATAAAAACTTTTGCATGAATGTGCATAGCAGTATTCATAATAGCCAAAAAAATAGGAACAGCACAAATGTCTATTAGCTGATGAATGGATAAACAAAATGTGGCATATACATATAATGAACTATTATTCACCCTCAAAAAGAATGAAATACTGATACATGCTACAATGTGGATGAAACTTAAAAATATTATGCAAAGTGAAAGGAGGCAGCACAAAAGACCACAGTATTATATCATTCCATTTGTAAGAAATGACCAGAGTAGGCAAATCCATAGAGACAAATTAGATTAGTGGTTGCCGGTATTTGCAGTGGAGTGGGGAATTGGTAATAACTGCTACTGGGTATGGGATTTCTTTTTCAGGTGATGAAAATGTTTTGGAATTAAATAGTGGTAATAGCTGTGCAACTTTGTAAATACAGTGTACTAAAAACTACTGAAGTATGCCCTTTAAAATGACGAATTTTATGATATGAAAGTTATACATCAATAAAATGGTTATAAAAATAAGTACAGTATATGATTTAAGTATGTCATTGTACATAGTTCTCTGCTAATGTGCCATTTGACAGATGTGTGGTAAAGATGTATGTGGGAGAGGGTATGCTGCTTTTCTTTATCTGTGTTTGTTATGACACAATCACTGATATCTACGTTTTCCTTACTCCTTTTAAGCTCTTCATTGGGTTTCTTTCTATGATTGCTAGATCTAGAGATTTTTCTCCTCTAAAGTGTAAAGTACTTAATTTGGTATTTTATTCTTTGGTTTTGTTGCATGTAGAACAGAAATGAACATGAAATGAGGCGTAGTACACATTAACCAGTAGTGTATTGTTTGCTATTAACATTTTATCTTTATTTTTTTCCTCTAGAAACTTAGTTGAAATAACTTCTTCTTTTTACTGAAAAATTTATGTTAGAGCTATCAACTTTTTTGTATGGTAGCTTTTTTTTGGGATAGGGATGCATTTTGGGAGTTAATATGGAAAATTTACATCCATAAGAGGATGTCAATACTGTGTCCATTCATTGCACTGAAACAGTCGTTTCTCATTGGAACTAAAATTGAATGTGGAAAAGACCATTTTAAATAGCAAATATTTAAATCACGTTTTTAATTTTAAAAATGTAGTATATGTAACATAAAATTTATCTTAGCTATTCTTAAGTTTAGTAGTGCTGAGTACATTCACATAGTTGTGCATCTAATCCTGAAAACTCTTTTCATCTTGCAAAATGGAAATTCTGTACCTATTAACCAACAACTCTCATTTCTAACCCCTCCTCTCCATCCCAGGCAACCATCATTCTATTTTCTTTCTCTGTGAATTTGACTGTTCTAAGAATATCATATAAGTGAAATAATAAAGTATTTTTGCATGTGACTGGCTTATTTAGCATAATTTTTTCAAAGTTTATGTTGTAGCATGTGTCAGAATTTTCTTTCTTTGAAAAGCTGAATATTCTCTTGTAAGTATGTACACTTTGTTTATCTATTCATCTGTTGATGGACACTTGAGTTGCTTCCACTTTTTGGCTGTTTTAAATAATGCTGCTAGGAACACCAGTGGACGAGTATCTTTTTGACACTTTGCTTTCAGTTCCTTTGGGTGTATGTCCAGCAATAGAATTATTGGATCATATGGTAATTCTGTGTTTCATTCTTTCTGGGAACACCATACTGTTTTCCATAGTGACTGTGTCATTTTACTTTCCCATCAGTATAGTATAAGGGTTCTAATTCCTATCCTTGCCAACACTTGTTATTTTCTTGTATTTTATTATAGCCATTCTAATGAGTGTGAGGATTTTCCCCCGCGTTTTCTTCTAAGAGTTTTTCTTTTCAAGATTGTTTTGGCTATTCAAGGTCATTTGAGATTTTATGCGAATTTTTAGATGTATTTCCTATTTTTTGCAAAGAATGTCATTGGGATTTTGACTGGGATTAAGTTGAATTTGTGGTTTTGCTAATTACAGATAACACTGGTAAGATTTCCAATCCATTAACATGGGGTGCCTTTTCTATTTATTTATGTCTTAATTTCTTTCACTATTGTTTTGTAGTTTTCATTGGATGAGTCTTTCATCATCTTTGTTACTTTATAAGTGTTTTCTAATGCTGTCGTAAATGGAATTGTTTTCTTAATTTCTTTTTTGAATTATTTATTGGTAGTATATAGAAACAACTGACTTGTGTGTTGATTTTGTATTGTACTTTGCTGAGTTCCTTTATTCTGATAGTTTTTTTTTTTTTTTTGTAGAGCTTTTAGGGTTTTCTGCATATAAGATCATATCATTTATGAATAGAAATCATTTTACTTCATTCATTCCAATTTGAATGCCTTTTATTTCTTTTTCTTGCCTAATTGCTTTGGCTAGACCATCCAGTACTCTGTTGAATCGAAGTGGAAAAAGCAGGCATCCTTGTCCTGTTCTGATCTTAGAGGAAAAGCTTTCAGTCTTTCAACATTGAGTATAATGTCAACTATGAATTTTTATTATGTTAAGATTGTTCCTTTCTACTTTTAGTTTTAGTGTTATCATGAAAGGATATTGAATTTTGTCAGATAATTATTCTGTATGAATTAGGATGACCATGTGTTTTTTTTCCGTTCATTCTACCAATCTGCTATATTATTACATTGACAGATTTTCATATGTTGAACCATTCTTGCATTCCAGGAATAAATTCCACTTGGAAATTGTGTATAATCCTTTTAACATCGTGCAGAATTTAGTTTGCCAGTATTTTGTTGAGGATTTTTGCATTAGCGTTCATAAGGGGTATTGGTCTGTAGTTTTCTTTTCTTGTATGCCTTTTGTTTTGGTATCAGGGTAATGCTGGCTTATAGAATGAGTTAGGATTTATTCCTTCCTCTTCATTTTCTTTTTAAAAAGAGTTTGAGAATGGTCAATGTTGGTTGACCAAAATTCTACCAAATTGAATTTAATAGAATTCACCAGTGAAGCAATCAAGTCCAGGGTTTTTCATCTTGAGGTTTTTTATTACTGATTTGATTTCCCATTTCTTCAGGATTCAGTCTTGGTAGGTTTTTTATTTGTGGAAATTTGTCCATTCAGCCAGGATATCCAATTTGTTAGCATACATTGTTTATAGCACTCTCTTATAATCCTTTTTATTTCTATAAGATTCATGGTCATAGTCCCATTCATTATGGTTTTAGTAACTTGAGTCTTTTTTTTCTTAGTCAATCTGGATAAACATTTGTTAATTTTGATCATTTAAATTGGTTTACCTTCAATCATGTTGATTCTTTCTTCTGCTCAGATATGCTTTTGAACTCCTTTAGTGAATTATTCATTTCAGTTATTATATTTTTAATTTCCAGAATTTCATATTGGTTCCTTTCTGTTTTATATTGACTACTGGTAGATATAAACAGTAATGGTATTGATGTTACCATTTTGTTCTTGTATTATTTTTCACATCTGACTGACACGAGATTGTATGTATCTCATTGTGGTTTTAATTTGCATTTCTCTGATGATTAGTGATGTTGAGTATTTTTTCATCTTTGTTGGCTGCTTGTATGTCTTCATTTGAGAAGTGTGTGTTCATATCCTTTGCTCACTTTTTTTTTTAAAGAAAGAAAAAGAAAAAAAGGAAGAGTGAAAGAAAAAAAAGAATGTAAGAGAGAAAGAAAGAGGAAGAGAAAGAGGGAGAGAGAACGGGATTCTTGTTCTATTGCCCAGGCTAGAATGCAGTCTAATAATGGGTATTAAAAACCTCTTTTATGCCAATAATTGTGCTT